>CAUYQV010174649.1:0-10394 GCA_963574575.1 Galagoides demidoff | reverse complement strand
GCCAAACAACAATGATGGCTGCAACCAAAAAATGGCCGGGCGTTGTGGTGGGCGCCTGTGGTCCCAGCTACTCGGGAGGTGGAGGCAGGAGACTCGCTTGAGTCCAGGAGTTGGAGGTTGCTATGAGCTGTGATGCCATGGCATTCTACCCAGGGGAATAGGGGATAGCTTGAGGCTCTGTCTCCCAAAAAAAAAAAAAAAAGATATTAATGTACATAGTTACCATTCAATAAAATTTTAAAAAAAAAATGAAATGAAGGACACCCCAAAGAGTCTTTCCTCTTCTCCGTGGAACAAGTTCTCTGACTGTGGCTCGAATGATGTGGGTGTTGTCAAACTGCTATAAATTTTCTGAGCACAGACTCCATAGCTATTTTTATCTCATCAGGAACCCCAAATACTTTGCAGACTGGCCCAGACTGTAGACATACTTCAAGTAGCACTGTCTAAGCTGCTCTTACTTCTGGAGTTTTTGGAGATAAAAGAAATCTTCAGGCTCAGTGCCCGTAGCAAAATGTTTACAAGGCCAGCCACATGCACTGAGGCTGGCAGGTTTGAGCCTGTCCTGGGCCAGCTAAACAACAATAACTGCAATAAGAAAACAGCCAGGCAGTGTGGCAGACTGAGGAAGGACTGAGGCAAGAGGATCAATCACTTAAGCCCAAGGGTTGGAGGTTACTGTGAGCTGTGATACCACAGCCTCTACCGGGGGCGACATAGTGAAACTGTGTCTCAAAAAGAAAAGACGAGAAAAAAGAAAGAAAGAAATCCTCACCACGGCAGCAGGAATAGGAATTTTTAACAAATAGACAGTTTCCGCAAGGAGCAAAAGAGGAAAATTCAGAGTGCTTTATTTGTCAACAGCACCCACAATTACCAAATGACAATTTACATTAAGGAAATGTTTTTGTTCTCAGACATCTAAGGCAAGTCAGGCGTGGTATCAAGCTCTTTCTCAGCATCACCAGAAGTATTGTTTTCCCACTTTAAACTTGAATGTGTTCAAGATACCAAATGATAAAAAGCACAGGAGCAAGAACACATCGCTGCCTTTTTATGAAGTTCTATGATGCAGATCCAAAACTCCACATCGTGTTGCATCATTGAAAAACCATGTCCAGAAATGGCAGCAAACAGGCGCCGGCTCTCCCGGAGCCAGGAAGACTGGGCAGGGGTCAGCTGCCCTATCTTTCCTATTTTCTGTCCATTCTCAGCTCGGACGCTTAATAACTACATTTCATCTGTTTCGGTTTTGATTTTAGCTACAACGGGAAGGACATTTTATGGCATTTAAAAATAAGAATTTCTCATTATATAAGGTATATTAGGCATAGTAGCAGCCTGGCTTCAAAATTATCCTCTTATTAGGCAACAAGAAGGAACAGACAGTACCAAGCCCTGAATGAGGTGCGACTTTAAGGATTGAGACTACTTCTTCTTCTTCTTTTTTTTTTTTCCAATAGACATCTCAGAGCTTCTACATTTAGTTCAGAGAATACAGGGTTATCCTAATGATGCTGCCACTGCCCAGAACATTTTTGAAATGCCTTTTTTCTCTTTTGTGAACTGAGGACAATTTTTAAGAGAAATGACTAAGTAGTGTAAGGCTATGCATGACAAAGGCCATTGACCTAAAGGGCTCGTCCAAACCAATGATTCCCCTCACTCTACCAGTGCCTCTAATGGTGTGTTAATAATAATCAAAGACTGAAAACATTGTTAAAATACCACTAACCACAGTGAAAGCTATGATGAAATTATTTTCATCAAACCTTCCTTAGCTATGGCTAATCCCCAGGAAGGACATGTAGGGTGGTGAGGTGAAGGATAGAACCCTGATGGTGGCTGTGGAAAATGGGTTTTCCAGCCTAAGTTGAGCCTGCAGGGTCAGTTGTTTGGATGAGAGGCAGAAGCTAGGCCGTGTAGCCAGGTCTGAGGCGTCTAGCTAAGCAAGGCAGCGGTTTGGCTGTAACACGGCATCAGCACCAGCTTCTTCTTACATCATCTGGCTGCTAGGCCTGGCCACCTGTTTGCCCCGTGGGAGTGTGAATCCTCATGGGGGTGCATAGGAATAAGGAAAAAGAAGGACGAAGAAAGAAAGATGGTGGTTCTTCACAGGGCAGGGGGAGCTTGGGGCAGGTGGTGAGGAAGTGACCCTTCAAATAAGACACCATCCTCTGACTTCCTTCTGTTCCCGCCTCGTGTCTGTTTTATCCTTTTTTCTCCTTTCGTTGCTTTCTGTAATGTGTTTTCAACAGCCATGGAAGGTGCCACTCTTGGGGAATATTTGTGGGAGTTACCCTCCTCTTTATCCCCACCTCGCTGGGCCTGGGGGCTTCCTGAGAGTTGAGAAAATGGGAGGGGGAGTGAAACATGGGAATCTGGGGGTGGGGAAACCAGAGCGACACCCATGGGAGTCGTGGGAGTCACGGCTCCCCCAGTGTCAGAGACTTAATACCCATGGCGATCAGGTCAAGTGTTTAAACCAGACAGTAAACCCTGGGCTAGGGAGGGAAACATGGGTGGTTTTGTTTGTTTTACTTGAATTCTGTAGACCAGACAGCAGCTTTGGGAGAGTTCCCCACCTGACTCCTTTCCATAGAAGGCCAATTCTATCAGTGAGGTAGAGGTATGAATTCAATTGGAGAATGTGGATTAAAAGTCAATTTGCAACCACCTTACACCTGCTCACTAATATTTAAAAAAAAAAAACCCAACCCCCCCAAAAAAAAAACTATGGGTGGGAATGTAAATAAGGATAATCATTATGTAAAACAGTACGAATCCCATGACCGTATAATCCAGCAATCCTACTTCTGGGTATATATCTAAAAAAATTGAAAGTAGAAACTTGATGAGATGTTTGTGTATATACACTCATGTTTGTAGAAGATTATTCATGATAGCTCAAAGTCGAACACAACCCAAGTGTCCACTGGCAGATGAATGCATAAACAAAATGTGGTATTTATATACAATGGAACATTATCCAGCCTTAAAAAGGAGGGCAATTTAGACACATGTTACAACATGGACCAAACTTGAGGACATTACGGGACATTACACTAAGTGAAATAAGCCAGTCAGGACAATACTATACCATTCCACTTATATGAGGAACTTAGAGTTGTCAGACTGATACAGACAGAAAGTAGGATGGGTTTGGTAGGGGCTGGGGAGAAGGGAAAAGGGGGGGGGTTAGCTTTTAATGGGTACAGAGTTACAGTTTTGCAAGAGGAAAAGAGTTTGGGTGGTGAGGATTGTACAACAAGGTGAATGTACAAATACCACTGAGCTATATGCTTAAAAATGGTGAAGATGGTAAATTTTATGTTATGTATATGTCACCTCAATTAAAAATTATTTTTTAAATGGGGAAAAAGGAAACTAGGGTTTTCAGCTCACATCTCCCCATCTACGCGTCTCACTGTGTAATTGACAAGTTGTTGCCAGTCCCTTAGAAAGGCAGGTGCCAGCTCGTTTGCCCCAGTTTTCCCTGTAATGAATAGACCACTCTGTGGTTCATCAGGAGAAGGAAAGTAACCTGAATATGGGCGGAATAGACCGTGGCCGGCCCACATCCAGGCCTTGGTGGAGGGAACTGCTGAAGCAACCAGCTGCATTCAATGGGCAAAACGTCTTGCCGTGTCTGCCTTCTGGGCTCAGCCAGACTGAGAGGCTGTCTTCCTTTGCAGTCCAGGAGAGGAGGGCCAGAATCAAGGCAGGCAGAGCCCTGTGCTGGGAGGTGGCATCTAGCACTGCATTGATATTTATACTCCATTCCTGGGGCAGTGGCACCACTGCAGAGGCAGTGAACACCCTCCTCACTGGCAGACCTTAGCCTGAGCTTTCTTGAGGGGAAAGCCAGAGTTTAGGAAGGAAACACACGCTGCACTGAGAATTGGGAGACCAAGCCTCGCATTGTCCCTGAAGAGCTGTGCGTGTGGCCTTATGTGGAAAGTTCTTAACTTCTAAATCTTTAGGGTTTGTAGATGGTGGATTGTGTCCACTCTGGCTTGAACATTCCATAAATCTACAAAAGGAATAAAAAAATCATCGAAAGAATTTGTTTAAACCCATAGTAGACCTTGTGCTATGGAGGAAAACACGGATGCTTTTGTTCCCTTTACTCGAATTCTATAGACCAGACAGCAACTTTGAGAGAGTTCCCTGCCTGAATCCTTTCCAAAGAAAGCCAAGTCCATCAGCAGAGTTGAGGGGATGAATTCAGTTTTCCAATATTTTATTAGACTTTTTTTTTATTGTTTCAGGTTCATGGAGGGTACAAAGAATTAGGTTACACTAATTGCGTTTGTTAGGTAAAGCCCCTCTTATAATTGTGTCCTGCCCCCAAGAGGTGTGCCATACACCATAACCCCCCATCCCTCTCCCTCTTCCCCTCTCCTGGCTCCGTCATTCTACCATGCCCACCTTGAATTGATTTGAGTTTTTCTTTCTATGAGGGTATGTATTAGATTGTTTACTGGCTTCATATTAGGACTGAGTACATTGGATTCTTCTCCATTCTTGTGATACTTTACTAAGAAGAATGTACTAGGCAATTTTTAAAACATACAGTACAGTTCAAAGAATTATACAGTAATCACCCATGCATCCACCACATACATTTTATAATTTTTTTCTTCTTCACATGTAGGGAATTTGTTCGTAGCGAGGCCACAAGGGGATGAATTCAATTGGAGAATGTGGAATTTGGAAACCCAGGGGGATTCCTAATGAGAAAAGATACCATTGTCTCATCCTAATCAACTTAAATCACTTTTAATTCCATGATCTAATATTGCAAGATCTTCTGAAAAGAGTGGGTTGGTTAACTTCTTTTCTTCCTTTTGTTTTCTTGTGATTAAAAGAGGGAAGCTTCTTTGACTGCCTTTATGGTCACTTTTAAATTCTCCATGTTCATATCATAAGTAACGGAAAGCTTTGAGAAAGTTCCAGCAGTGAGTGTCCATCTTCCTAAGACTGAGTAAAAAGCAGTAAGTAGGAACTGTCCTCTGGTCTGCTATTGTTAAACACCTCTCACCCGAGTGGACTTAGATGGAACAGACACATCAAGGTACCAGGCAGGATGTGCGTCATCTGAAAACAAATAGCAACCTGGGAAACCAAAAACACCCTGACAGGTTGTGAAGGAGGGAGTTTATGAGCCAAGGCATCACTGGACTTTTAACAAGCTAAGACAATTCTATTCCAAGTACCTATCCTGGTATTTGGATCCACTAACTCTCTAGGAAATGTTCTGTGTGTGGTTGGGTAGACCTAGTTACAGGTGAGGAGATGGGTAATTCAGCAAGAAGGCAAATCACAGTCCCAAGAGGAGCTGGGCAAGGGCTGCTTTGTACAAATGGGCAGCAAAAAGCTCAATCCAGCAGGCTACAGGGTGGATGTAAGTAATGATAGCCCTAAGTTAGAATTGTTTAGTGGTTTGCCATTTATAAAAGTTTTCCTGCCATTATCATTTGTTATTGGCCTCAACTGAGGTAAGATGACAAGTCTACGTTCGTAGTTGCTCAGCCTTGTGTAGCAAAACAGCACTGGACAAGGAGCCAGTGTCCCTCCATCCCACTATGCTTCCTTTGTCTATCCATAGGCAAGTCATCACGCTTCTCCTGGCTTCAGGTTCCCCCTGAGCAGAGCAGCGGGCACAGGCTGGACCACACGGTCTTCAAGGTCTTTCCAGCTCAGAGGGTCTCTGGGGCTCTGACTCATTAGAGACCCTTGTCTGTGAAGTCAGACACTGATGGTAAGTGAGGAAGAGGGCTTGTTGTGGAGCAAAAGATTAAAGAGGAAGAGTTTCTGCAGCCTCAGGCGAATAGGAAGTCAGGCAGTAGTTACACCCATCTTGTGTGATGGTACGATAGAGTCAGAAGATCTGGGTTCAAGTCTCTTTTTGGACCCTCTGGCTTCCACTCACCTCCTCCAGTGAGCCCAGGAATAGGACAGGGTGGGGCTTCCTCAGAGCTGGCCCAGAGAGGGGCCAGTGGGAGCTACCAAGAGGAGAGATTATGGATGGATCTGCAACAAATACCCCAGAGGCAGAAATGCAGGCCACTGAGAGAGACCAGCATGAGACCCAAGAAAGAGAAGCAGGAATAACTGCATTGAAATATGAGCTTTTTGACTTATTTGGAAATGAGTTAGACTTGTAAATACACATAGTATTACTGATCCTGGTAACCAGTGGGCATCAAATATAATCTTTCAGCTCAAAATACCATGTATTCATGATCCTCATTTGTGTGGGCTGACTATTCAGCTAAGAGCGGTTCTTCCGAAAGATGGCCTCTTTGACCTCATGGCTTCCAAAGGACCAGCATTTTGTCCTACATTAGATAATCCTTTCTAGCTGGTTGCAGAGAGTGGCACCAATCCATAAATTTGAGAAATTATAAATTGCAGGAGTCCTAAGGTTCGTCTCATCCAACTCCCAGATAAGCAGGAATGCCCACCCCAGAAGCTTTGATCCAGATGTATCCAGCTTTCCCTGCTCAGCCATGTTTTTCTTGTTCAAATGTAGTCAGATCATTCATTATCTGTTTCTGGCTGTTATTGTGGCATTTAGCTGACTTCAAAGGCCACATTTTATTTGTTTACTTTTTTTTTTTTTTAGTTTTAGAGATATACAGAGTCTTGCTTTGTCACCCAGACTGGAGTGCAGTGGCATGATCATAGCTCACTGCAGCCTGTCCTCAAACAATCCTCACCCCTGACCCATCCATGTCGCTGAGATTACAGGTGGCCCAGCTAAAGGCCACAGTTTAGAATCCATGCATGTAAGCTAGATTCTTGTGACTCTACTTGAACTGGCTTCTCTTCTTGGCTCAATGATTTGTCTCTCATTCATCCGCCAGCAATGTATTGAGGGCATGCTGTGTGCCAGACGCTGAGATGAGCAAAGCATGGATGACTGGGGAAAACATATGGAATCAATTTGCTTTGTGTGTTTCATATAGCTAAATCCCTAGGACGGGTTTCACCCATCCTTGGCTGGTGGCTAGAGAAAGGCCAGAGTCTCAAGTCACTGTCTTGGAGCTTTTTTTCCTGTGGTGGAGTGACTGGTCTGAGCTAAGATAGGGGCCAGAATTCACCAGCACCCCACCCCCCAAATTGTCAACTGATAAGAACTTAGAAATATTTATTATTCTATGGTATTTGATTTTCCAAAGGATCAAATCCCACTTTTAATGTAGCACACGAAAAAGATCATAGACTTTGGGATAAGAGGAGGAGTTCAAAATGCTAGCCGAGTGTTTGGGAATTGGTTTGATCACGTGCACATCGGGGAATAATCTATAGTTTGCATGAATGTTGTGAAATTTAAATGAGATAGCCTGGTCTATGGTCTTAATGGTTTAATAGAATGCTTTCCACCTCACGCTTGCCCCAAGGACCGCATTGCAAGGTGTGTCAGGTATCCCTGCAACATCATGGGCAGGGATTTCTCCAAAGTGAGTTGGCTTCTCTTTGGCTGTTTTTGGTTGTTTCTGGAGCTATATGTGCAGTGAAAGAAGCAGCTATATTTTGGGAAGATGGTAAGAGTGCTAGAGGGATTTTGTTGTCAGAGAAATTACTAATTTCAGCAGGGAGGGGGGAGGTATTATTGAGTCTTAGCAAGTCAGTTAGTTTGAGTCTGAAAACATGGCCACTCGGAAAATGAAGGATAATTTGCTTCAGCAAATTCATTGGTTTGCCCAGAAGTTCAAATAGGGAATGAAGTAATTTTTGCAAGTGAAATGTGTTCCACTAACATCCTCATCCCTCTACAGCAGTTAGTCAGGGCCACAAACAGATGTATTAGTGTCTGGGGCTTGCGGGCTGCCAGAGCATCACAGTGCTTGCCTCAATCGTCCTTTCTCTGGCCAAATTACATGTTTGACCTGAAAGTGAGCGTGCCTTAGATGTTCAGTTTCCTGCTGGGGCTTAGATGCAAAGGGGACAAATCCTGCTATGTGTATGAAGCAAAATAGTAACGTAACATGATGAATGTGCTCCTCTGGTGTAATCCATATTCACAGACAGAGCTACTGAGATTCAGACTGGTCTGAGGGCATCCAAGTAATTATCAGAATATGCATAGCTATGAAGGGAAGCAGGGCCTGGGGAGTCAAGT
The DNA here is from genome assembly GCA_963574575.1 of Galagoides demidoff. NCBI lineage: Eukaryota > Metazoa > Chordata > Mammalia > Primates > Galagidae > Galagoides > Galagoides demidoff. Next base: position 2,263 of record CAUYQV010174649.1, on the reverse strand, counting down.
GGCTCATGGACTGGGAGATGAGATTCCCAGCGGAGTCTTGGATCTGGCACTTACGGCACTTACCAGACAAACTACTCAGCCTCCCTGGGCTTCAGTTTTCACATCAGTGAAATGGGGCCTTCTCTGTCTTTCTTACTGGTTGAGTGATAAGGGATTAATGGATTAATGTTAGAATCCTTGAACCATGAGCCCATTCCAGCTCAAGGATGAGTTTGGTTCGGTTGAGACTGTGTTTTAAGAACATTTGAACTTGAACACCTAAAGGCTTAGGTGTTCCTCCCATAGGCCAGGTCGTCCAATGTATGTTATCTGCCTGGTTCCCTTAGACATCCTCAGTGGAGAACACCACAGTTATAGGTGGGGCTATCTTCAAGTGTGGGTAAAATAGCTGGTATCATTTTAGGGGTTTCTGGAAGGTACCTCCTTTTACCTCCATCTCTCGTCCCACAAGCCCAGTTTACTGATTTCTGTCATTCTTTTGTGCAATGCCCCAGAATAAACAGAAACATCTGTGGCAAGGGAGGATAACATTTCGAGCCTTAGCTACACTCTGTAACTTAGGTAGATAAGTTTTGCAGATTAAAATTTTTCAAGAGCACATTTTGACAATGGAATTGGAGACAGTTGTCAAGTGTTTGGAGGTTGGTGTGGACAGGGGAAGGGAAACGCCACCAAGCAAGTAACAAAGGAATAAGACTGGATGGTGAGGGGAAAAATACCCACCTCATAGTATTGTTCAAAGAAGTAAATGAAAGCACTTGTGTAAAAGGCTTAATATAGTAAGAAAGTAACCACAGTTACTATTGTTTACCTGGCCTGCAAGAATGAACTTTCACAGCAAACTGAATGGGCAGGAGGCAGGTGGGTAATATGCGCTCAGCTCTTCTTCTCTTGGAGCTTTAACTAGGGTAGACAAGGAAGCCCTTGTCCCTGTGTGTCTTCTGTATCTCCACACCAAACACCTTGCTCTTTGGAAGTAATGACACAAGGCACTGAATATTTCATTCATATCTGGAACCTTTGCCAGATGAAGAAATTGCATAATGGTTGTCAATCATAACGGGCTTCTTAGCATTTGCTGATTTGACCAAATTAAGGCAATTTTATGGTCATCATGAAGTCTGCTTTGCACACTGTGTGCTGATAGTAAACCACTGTTTTGTAAAACCACTCCCTGTGTGTCAACGTAGTACCACATAGAGCCTGAAAGGAACTTTAAAAATCACCTGGATCACAGGCATTCAATTTTAATGTCTTATAGTCTTTCATTGCAAGAAAATTTTTTTATTAATACACTAAAATACTGAGATTTGTGAAACTTTTTGCTTTTGGTTAAAATTTAGAGTGGGTTCAAAGTTATTCTCTTGATAATTCTTATAATTGTATGCCTCATTTGTTTTGCACTTTGAAATACTTTTTTCATGAAGAGCAGGGTAGATTTACTGTATTTAATGGGCTGGATTTGATGCCCAGGTGGTCACCCTATCTAAATATATTCTGTTTGTCTTCTCGACCTGATAGGATCAGGGTTATGACCATTGACTAAGCTGCAAAAGGAAATCAGAGTTAGTTTATTCAGGTAAGCCCTCTCTGGCTTTAGCCCTTGACTTTGTTCTTTGAGCTAAGGGTAAGTGGAAGTATCACAAATTCCATTCAACTCATTATTGACAAAATTTAATTTGGCATGTGTTTCTGCAAGAATAGGTGAGAGATTTAGTCCCCAGGCCAAATGATAAAGGTGACTGAGTAGGGCTTAGCTAGCATTCTTCCCCTGGACCACGGCTGTGTAATATCAATATGGTGAGTGATGAAAGGAAATAAAAAGTGACAGTTTCCAACCAGCATTTCTCAGTAATGAGAGGGCTCTCTGAATGTGATTGTTTTCCATTTGGGAGGGGGACAGTGGGATCTCAGTGAAGGCCTGAGAAGATATCTGGTATACCTGAGGACAGGAAGGGTAGAATTGTTCTCATAGTTTAACAGTGAAAGAGCCCATATATGAATGCATTTCACTGATTGTTTACACATTTCAGTTCTTTGAACTGATGAAAGAAGAATCAACAGCACAGTCAAGAGTGACAATTAAGTATTTATCAATGAGGCAAAATTCTGAAGTGATAATGGAATTTTCTAATATATGCTTCTCTGCAACTGAAAAGCCAGTGGATTTCCAAATTCCTTAGGCCAAGCCCATACAAACATATATTTGTCTACATAGGTCAAGCAGAGTGAGAAGTTGAACACCTACCCAGTTAACTTGACT
>CAUYQV010174648.1:0-37755 GCA_963574575.1 Galagoides demidoff | reverse complement strand
TCACAGCTCACAGCAACCTCCAACTCCTGGGCTCAAGCGAGTCTCCTACCTCCGCCTCCCAAGTAGCTGGGACCACAGGCGCCCGCCACAACGCCTGGCCATTTTTTTTTTTTTTTTTTGGTTGCAGCCTTCATTGTTGTTTGGCGTCATTGTTGTTTGGCGGGCCCAGGCTGGGGATTTGAACCCACCACCTTAGGTGTATGTGGCTGGCGCCTTAGCCGCTTGAGCCACAGGCACCGAGCCAATGTAAAAATAATTTTAAAATGTATTTGGAGAAACAAATGAATACACCAAAGTATTCACAGGATGAGCTTATGATAGATTCTGGTTTTCTTCCCTCTTCCTCCCTTTTTTGAAACACTTCAAATGTAAAAAGTGAAATACTTGTTTCCAGCTGTATCCACCAGGGCTTTATACTTAGTTGCTATTAAACTAAGTTGTTGCTATTAAAAAAGTTGTTGCAGCTTTTTAAGTGATAGGAGTAATTTCTGTCTTTATTTTACAGGCAGATGTTGACAACAAAACAGTAAATGGCCCCACATCAGAGTCCATGGACTGCAGTAAATGTGGTCATGGGGAAGAACAAAGATCAGAATTGAACCCAAAACCCCCTGAAAATGTAACTAAAAATGAAGAAACCATGACAGGTGTTGAGGTGGAGAAGTGGACGCAAAGTAAGAAATCACACTTAACTGCCCACATTAAAGGAGATTTCAGTGCTAATGTGACAGAAGCTAAAAAATCAAAAACCTCTGCAATTGACAAGAAACCAAACAAACCTTCAAAATTGTTTGCACAAAAGCTAAGAAATGGAATTAAAAATGTACACTATCTACCACCTGAAACAAAAATGTCATTTAAGAGATTCAATATGGAAGAATTCGGCAAGGCATTTGAAAACAATTCCTATAAATTCCTAAAAGACCCAGCAAACCATGACAATGCCATGAGCTCTTTCACTACTAGTGGGAGCTGTGATCATCTCAAGGAGAGAAGTGATGCTTTAGTCTTCCAGAAGCCCGGCTTTAACTGTAATTCTAATCCTGAATCTTCAAACGTCAACACAAACGGTCAAAATAGTACACACAATGAAGGTGATCAACCAACATCTCCGGAGAATATGCCAAGTGACGAACCAAAAGATGGAATTCCAGTTCAAGCAGGAATTTTATCCTTAATGAAAGACAGGAGATTAACAGTGGAGCAAGTGGTAGCCATAGAAGCTCTGACTAAACTCTCAGAAGCCCCGTCAGGGAATTCCTCATCATCAAAATCAGAGAAAAGGGAAAGTACAGAGCTGAGACCATCTAGCATATTTAATAGCCACCAACCTGTCAGTTCTATAGAAGACCTCCAAGACCTAAACACACAGGGAGAGTCACCAAGCCTTCATCACAGTTCATCTTTGGAAAAGCAGAGTTCATGTAAAATAGTGATATTCAATGGTCAAAATACCGCTTCCAACTCACATACCAGCTCCACTACTACTGACCAAGCACCCACGAAGTCATATGCATATTCAAAAGTCACAAATTCAGTATCACTTATTATGCCAAAAGCAAGTTCATCCAAGATTGACCCCAATAAAAACATTTCTAAAGGTCGAATTACTTATGACAGTTGTTCCAAGATATTGCATCAGTTGCCACCAGTTAATAAATTGGGGTATTGTAACCAGTTACTGGACAATAATAAAAATTTGGACTCAGTTGATCTATTCTGTAAGGATGCAGCCCATACTCAAATTGAGGAAGATGTTGCAACTCAACTGGCACAACTTGCATCAATAATTAACTCAAATGATACAAATCCCAAGGGCAAAGAAGTAGAAAGTAATGATGTGCAGCAAGAATATATTGAGGAAAAGAGCATAGTACCACAGAAAACACCTGCAAGTGTACAGAATGATAGTTCATCATCAACAAAGCAAAAGAATACAAGCCAGAAAAAGACAAAGTCAACCCCATCAAGAGAGCGTCGAAAAAAGATACCCATAGTTGTAAGTAGTGAAGAAAAACATAAACAGAACGAGAAGAAATGGTCAAATAAATATCGTCTATTACATGACATTTGGATTGGATCCAGACTTCAAAGATATGGACAATTTTGTACACTTGCTTTTCCTATTCTTTTTGGAGAAATTCCTCCCATAACCACAACAAGCAGACCACTGGCACCAACAAGTTCTACCACACAAGAGAAAAAATTATTTCCTCCAGTCACTCAGATAAAGTATGAGAGACGTCCTGAATCAGCAGAGCAAAAAATGGTGAAGGTTGAACCATCGGATTCTCTTACCTTATTTGATTTACAAACAGAATCCAACAGGCAGGCATCAGGAGATCAAGCTTGTAATTCTCAGGTACAGTCAGCAGTGAATGTCAGTCAGGAAGCTCATCCTTCTGCCCAGCCTTCCTCTCCATCTAACCAGTGTGCTACTGTGATGGGTGGCAATGACCAAATACAGTTGCAACCCGAGGTTAAGGAGCAACCCATGCATCAGAGTCAGCCGACATTGCCTGGTATCTGTATTGAGACACCCTTACTGGACCAAGCACAAATTCGCAGAAATGTAAATGTAGTTTGTTCAGGTGGAATTACAGTGGTCTCTGCCAAAAGAGAAGACGCCTGCTCATCTGGCATTGGCATATCAGAAAGTTCCTCCGTTGACAGTGTGCAGAAACAATTTAATGATTATGCCATGAACTTCTTTAGTGGCCCTACAAACCACCTGGTGTCTGTAACTAAAGGTTCTGAACTCCCCACCTGCAATTGTGTTGGTAAGTGTTTGTGTGGATGTGAAGTCTGACCTGTATAATTGCCTCAAGGCATGCCAGGAGCAGGTGTGTTTTTGCTCAATTTCTAGTCTAGTTCATAGGAACTAAGTAATTCTCTGGGACTTTGATTGGATCTGCTCAGAAAATTGAAAAATTTTATTGTGCTTCTACCTAATGGGCATATATAAGGATATATGGCAGACCTATTGGGTGCCACACACAGTGACAGCAGGGGTTTTTTTTTTTTTTTTTTTTTTTTATTGAAAGATTATAAATTTATTGGCCTTGGTAGAATGCCGTGTCATCACAGCTCAAAGCAACCTCCAATTCCTTGGCTTAAGCGATTCTCTTGCCTCAGCCTCTTAAGTAGCTGGGACTACTGGTGCCCCCCACAATGCCTGGCTATTTTTTGGTGGTTGTTGCAGTTCGGACGGTGATGGACTTGAAACCGCCACCCTCAGTATATGAGGCTGGTGCCCTACTCACTGAGCCACAGGCGTCACCCAGACAGCAGTGATCGTACCCAACAAACACAAACCCTATAACCTAATCATCTGTACCCTCAATAATATGAGATTAAGGAAAAAGTGGAGGTTCAGCGCCTGTAACACAGTGGTTATGGTACCAGCCACATACACTGAGGCTGCCAGGATTGAACCCGACTATAGTGACAACTGCAACAAAAAATAACCTGACATTGTGGCAGGCACCTGTAGTCCCAGCTACTTGGAAGGCTGAGGCAAGAGAATCGCTTAAGCCCAAGAGTTTGAGGTTGCTGTGAGCTGTGATACCACAGCTCTCCACCAATGGTAACATAGTGAGACTCTGTCTAAAAACAAAAAGAAGGAAAATTCAACTCATTTAGGAAAACAAAGATTTTTTTTTTTTTTTTTTTTTTTTTTACTTAGTGCTTTGGCGTCACAGCTCACAGCTATCTACAGCTCTTGGGCTTAGGCGATTCTCTTGCCTCTGCCTCCCGAGTAGCTTGGGATTACAGGTACCCAACACAAAGCCCTGCTATTTTTTTGCAGTTTTATTATTATTTTTTTTTTTTTGCCAGGGCTGGGTTTGAACCCACTACCTCCGCCAACTCCTTGAGCCACAGACACCTCCCCAATGTTTTGTTGCAGTTGGGCCGGGCGGGACCCACCATTCTCAGTATATGGGGCTAGTGCCTTACTCACTGAGCCACAGGCGCCACCCCATGGACTGATTTCTAACCAATGCATTTACACATTTTGTGCCTTCGAAGTCAATGAAAGCCATCGTTCAGAAACTAACAATTCACATTATGCATGTGTTAAAAGCCCTGAGAAAATTACTGGGGTAAAGAGTCTCAAGCAAACCTTATGGGAAATTGTAATGTTTGAAATGCGAAAGGTTCAATCGTCATCTATATTGATTAGTTACTGTCATGTAGGTCCTCAAATACAAGAAAACTGCTGACTCAAATATAGCTATAAAAGAGTGTATCATTAAAGTTTGTTAAGCTGCTTGGAGGCCCATTTCATCTATTATAGAACTATGATGAAATAAACATTATGAAATAACCTGTTTTGAACCCCATGGAATATGGTTAGTATGGGCAAAAATCACAAAGACTCAAGACCATAATTTGTACTTTTTTTTTGTGAGACAGAGCCTCAAGCTCTCCCCCTGGGTAGAGTGCCATGGCATCACATCTCATAGCAACCTCCCCAACTCCTGGGCTCAAGCAAGTCTCCTGCCTCTGCCTCCCAAGTAGCTGGGACCACAGGCGCCCGCCACAACACCTGGCCATTTTTTGGTTGCAGCCATCATTGTTGTTTGGCGGGCCCCGGGCTGGGGATTCGAACCTGCCACCTTAGGTGTATGTGGCTGGTGCCTTAGCCGATTGAGCCACAGGCGCCGAGCCTACAGCTATAAGATCAACACAAACTTGTAAAGTAAAACTTCAGGACCAACACAATTTAAATGAAGAGTTAGTTAATATGACATATGGTGGTGTTTTGCTAAAACTAAATTGCTGCTTGCAGAGTGATGGCCAAGATTGCTTACTATTAGGCAGATCTGTAAGACTGGGTGTCCTGGGATGGCTTTGTTCTCACATTTTTTTTAGCTTCAAATACTGCAAAAAAAAAAAAAAAATCAATTCCTACAGGCTACCTCAACATCACTTAGCCTTCATTTGCTAGCGATCATCCGTGAGTGTTGACGGCCTCTTATCCCACCTTCTCCATTAGCTCAACAAGAAAATAGCACAACTTGGTTTGGGTGTCAGCGCCATCCTAAGTATCAATGCAATGTAGGCATTCCAAGCTCCTTCCTGCCCCAAGAAATTTGCACAGCTACCCTCTCTGCCTGGGACATTCTTCCACCAGAATTCACAGCATATATGCCTTTCTCTCTCTTGAGTCTCTGCTCAAACATCACTTTGCTGCCTTGAGTCAAAAGAATGTCCCTTTCTCTCATCCAAAGTTCTCCTTCCCTCTTAACTCTGCTTACTTATTTTCACATGGGAGTTTTTGTCCCAGAAATTATAATATGTTTTTATGTGCTTATTAGTTCCTAGTCCATCTCCTTATTGATGTAAATTTCCTGAGAGTAGCAACGTTGTTCTGTTTCCTATTATTTCTCCAGTTCCATGATTGTATGTTCCCAAAGTGAACACTCCACATTTGTTAGATAAATCATTATGATTTATGAAGTGAGGCTTTGGTATCTTTTAGAAGATTTAAATCTACTATTTCGATATGTACTTGCAGAAAACAGAAATTTTCCATGTGGACAATTATAAGATGAATTAACATCAATTACTAAACTCCTACCCAGGTTTAGCATTGTGATAAGAGCTTTGAATGATGGAAAAACATATGACAAGAAACTCAAGCATGGAACAGGTGCGATGATGTAAGAAACTTATAGTTCACTGTCATATGCAGACTCGAGACTTTTTCACTTCAATTATGTAAATAAAAGGAACTGTGGAATATAAATAAGGGGAAAGAATAAAACCATAAGTCACACACACCACACAAGGACAGTTAGGCACCTTTTATTTGTTTTGGCAGGTATCTGTATTTGTAAGCATAGGATAATGACTTTAATAAATGATCTCATAATGTCAGTGGCTTAACTCAATAATTCTTACCTTAAGAAGGGACTCTGCTCCACACAGTCATCAGGGATAAACTACATGCCCACAAAAGACAAAAAAAAAAAAAAAATTAAATTTAAGAGGAGGGAGAGGGAGGAGGAAGAGGGTTTGACAAGCTCTCACCTGAGGGGTACGATGCAGGGGTATACGGCACCTCCTGGGTGAAGGACTCAACTACAACCTGGACTTGACCTAACAAATGCAAATGGTATAGCCTAATGGTTTGTACCCATATATTAATCTGAAACACACAGACACATAAATAAATAAAATTTATTTTATTTTAGTTATTGTATTGTATTTTATGTATTTGTTGACTTATTTTCTGGGACAGAGTCTCACTCAGTCACACGGAGTAGAATGCTGTGGCTTTATAGCTCACAGCAACCTCAAACTCCTGGGCTTAAGTAATCCCCTAGCATCAGCCTCCAGAGGATTTGTGACTACAGGCATCTGCCACAACGCCCAGCTAGTTTTCCTTATTTGGTAGAGATAGGGTCTCTCTTTGCTCTGACTGGTCTAGAACTCCTGAGCTCAGGTGATCTCCCAGCCTCAGCCTCCCAGAATGCTAGGATTATAGGGATGAGTCACCGTGCCTGGCACAAATCAAATTTTAAAAGAGAATGTTTCTAGATTGCAGCTAAAACTTCCACCCATCCAGATATTTACAATTAGAAAGGCTTCCCCTCTGATATTTTTGGTAATAAAGGAGAAAATAATTTCTCCTAAGAGCAATTTGAAAAATAAATGTGCTGTGTGAGAAAGAAAACAAAAAAGTTTCCTTACATCTTGAGGTTCTCTTCTCTTTTATAACCTTGGATTTCTCTCCATTTAGTGAGTGGGTAAACAAAGGAAGCAAGGGTTGCATATTTCACAGGGGCCAGACTTGAAACTGCCATGTATCACTTGGGCTCATAGTCAATTGCTGGGGCCCAGGCATGTGGCAACTGCTAAAACAGGAGTCCAGGAACTATAGCCTGGCTGCATGCTGACAGAATCCACTGGTTTTGGTGAACAGTGCAGTCTCTAGATAGCTATAGTAGTATTTAGTAACATTATGTAATTGAAACTATACATTTGGAGATACATTCTGCCTAAGAGACCTCTTATTTACCAGGGATAATTGCACTAAAATCATCAGTTTATTTCTATAATGAATTAAAGCACAGACAATTAAATGGCTTTAGTTTTTAATCCAGGTTTTATCCAGGTAAAAGTATGAAAGTGGTTACCACACTGTGCCCTTTTTTACAGACTCGTTTTGGCGGTCAGCTGAAACATCAGTGATTCTAAGGCACAAACCGGTATATCTTTTGTGATGGTAGCAGGTTAAAACTGGTGGTGTCTCGCAGGCAAATCCATCAGTTTTAGTCTCCAATACTAGTTACAGTACTAGTCTTCCTATTTTGAGCATTCATTTTCATTCATAGCAATTAAGATAGATGATACGTCTTTCAGAATTTTTTTCAAAATGTTCATAAACAGTCTGTTTTCTAAACCCTGGTATAGCTGATATTTGTCTATTGTTTTCACTATAAAAGATGCATTGGCTGTGAATAAAATGCTCATATCACAGCATTTCTTCCTCCAAAATCATAAATATACCAGAAAAACTAAAATGGGGCCTGATTTTTGATTTTCGTGCTGTCTCATATTTTTACCAAAATAACAGGCAAATTCTTTTTTATTAAATTTGCCAAGAATGTGTTGAGGCTGTCCAATTTCATAAATAAACATTCTTTAGCTCTACAAAATATGTCTTAATTATGTTATTTCTTCTCTTCCAATTATTTTTATTCCTTATCCAGGAAAACCCGGGCTCTTTCTCTTACACGCCCATCCTCTCTCCTCCCTCTCCTCCATACCTTTTGTGCTGCCTTTCATCACTTTCATGTACTTTGTTCTCTTCCTTTATATTCTTGGAAAGCCTCTCGAGTTGATTTGATCTCCATTTTCATGGTACTGTGGAAAATAAACTTCTGAAAGGAGCAACAAAAACACAATGGAATGAAAATTATAATAGAACTATGTGTGATACTTTGTGGGACGAGAACTATGGGGATATTTAATTCCTAGATTTCAGACAGGAGGTACCTGTGGTACAGATCCGAAGGATAAGTAAGTTTTCATTAGTTGAACAAGGCAGCAAATATCATTTTAGGCAGAAAAATGAATGTATTTAAGGGCATCAAGTGTCATTAAAAAATGTGATGTTTTCAGGGCCAGAGACTTGTTAAGTGAGGCTGAAGCATAAACTGTGTGTGAAGTAATGGAGGGAAGCTGGAATGTGACTTGGGGCCAGAGGTGATCCTTGTGGTACACAGGTAGGGCGGGAGGTTGGCAGTGAACAAAGGCAGAGAGGGGAGGAGGCCTCAGCAGTCTGGGTGAGAGGATGGATTAGATGGCTTCTACTTTAATTAAGAGAAACAAAGACAGATGAGCATATTTCCTGGAAGATAATTAGCTCATTCAATTAAAAAATAGTAGGTTTGGATGTCTATATGGTATTTGGGTCCCGATGTCAGTGTGTATTTGGAACTAGGAGGAGATATTAGAGCCTGGATAGAGATTTGAGAGGATGTGAGGAAATTACATCTCAGCGTTGAGATTTCCCAGAATAAGCATTTAAAGTGGAAAAAGAACCAGTGTCAGAGCACTCGGGAACATCTATATTTATTAATAATTCATGGAAATCTAAGAGAACCTCATAAAAGAGAACATGGTCAGAGGGGTCAAGTTTCTCAGAAGGGTTAAGTCAGATGAAACATCAGAAATGTCGTGTTCCCGACTGCTGACAATTAGAGGCAGTTGAGACCAGGATGAGACCAGCTACAGATGAGTGATGTTTGCAGAAGCCAGATTGCGTCAGGTAGAGCCGAGAAGGAGCATGAGGAGAGGGGGCACTGACGGGCCCGCTCAGCAACAAGCAAGCCCGTTTGCCTCTCTGGGTATACGATCGCATGTCACAACTCCAAACGTTTGGCACTTGTACCTCCAGCAAAGTGTCTGCATAAAGACACTGCCACTGCTCTCAGGGGAATGAAGCAGTCAGGTGACCCCCAGTCCGTCCAGACCTACCAGCTCCTGCTTGGATATCATGCTATAAATAGAGCTGTAATTAGAATAGAGAGTAAAAACGGCATGTGCTTCTCTGAAGTGCCTGAAATTTTAGAAAAAACATCAGTAAGGACTCTTGCAAACCACGGTGTAAGAATGGACTAATCCTGTAGCAGGATGCCCAGTCCCCGGTGTCATGGTCCCGATAGACCAGTCTGTCACGCTGGCTCTGCCTCCAATCTGTTGGCTCTCTTTCAGCCTCTACTGGCACTCAGGGAGGAGTGCAGAGCTCCCTAAGTGCTGGATATGTGCCTGGACGCGCCCAGGTACCAATCCGTGTCAAGCTACAAGACTTGTACTCCTATCTGTTCTTCCCCCTCAGTTCTGCCCCCTCCAGCAGAACCCGTAGAGACTTCTCACACCATGCCATCTTCAGAAACCTTTTCTATAATCCTCCCTTTTAGTTGTGGAGATATCTGAGTCTCAAGAATAAAAATACTCTCCTTGTACCCTCCTCATAGCTCTGGGAATTATAATCCAAGATTCAGGCAAATTACTCTATAGGAAAGGAATTTTCTTCACCCTGTTCCACGCATGTCATGTTTAGTATCTTTAAGTCTTACTGTCAAGTAACACACGCTTCTTGAGACAATTAGAAAAATACAAATGAAATGAAAATGTTTCTACACTAATTCTACAACGCAGAGAAGTATGAATTAATATTTTATTTTGGTATGGGGCTTTTAAATTGTCTTTTAACCTTCAAATACTATACATGGAGAAAAATATACATATGCTTTTAGCTAGCTTTTTAAAATCGGGGAGAATATGCATAGACCAAGTACCGACAATGCCCAAAATGACACATTAAAGTTGACCTCTCTCTCCAGCCTCACATCCCTAATCCCATTTCCCACTGATAGCAGTTTGCTTTGTGCCTCTCTCTGTACTTTTTCAAATGTTCCCTGGCATATGAAAGTGTGAAAATTATACAAATATATTTACCTTTAAATAAACTTAGTATGCCAATGTATTTTCCCTTAAATATGTTTAGAAAAAAAGGCTTTTATTGATCACATATTATTTATTCTTGAATCAAATATTTACTGGGCATCTACTTTGGAATAACCACTGTTCTTGGCACTTGGGATACTGCAACAAATGAGACAGAAAAGAGCGTCTCCCTCTGTAATAAGAATCTCTAGCTAGACATTTGAGGTTATTTCCAATTTCTCACATTGTAAATATGAATCTTCCGTGTGTCTGCAGTTATTTCTTTGGGATCTATTTCTAGAAATCTGTTCCTTTTATCAAACAGTGTAAACATTTTTCAGGTTTTTGAATCCAAATGTCAAATTACCTTCCAAATGTTTTGGTTTGCTTTCTTCAAACTTGGGGTCTTGCTCTGTCCACCAAGCTGGAGTGAATGCAATTATAGCTCACTGCATCCTCAAGCTCCTGGGCTCAAGTGACCCTCCAACTCCAGCCTCCCGAGTAATCTAGGACTAGAGGCACAGCCAGTTTATCTATTTTTTTATTTTTTCAGACAAAGAGTCTCACGCTGGTGCCCAAGGAAGTGGCAAACTCCAGGTCTCGAGCAACCCTGCTACCTCAGTCTCCCATGCAGCTGGGATAATAGGCAAAGGCTACCACATGTGGCCCAAAAGGTTTATGCAATTTCTATCACACAGCACAAATGACAGCCTGACTATTCACAGTCCCTGCCAGACAGTATCCTGCTTTCTTCTTCCATTAAGACCAGTAAAATTGACTCTTAACTAAGAGAGCAAAATGAAAGTACACAGGTTTAATTCAGATATGTCACTAAAAACAGGCTTTTAGCCTTCAGCCTCAGTACCTTTGTATTTAATGCTAGCAATTTAAATCTGCTCTTCATCTTCATTTCTAAAGAGTATCTCTAAAAATTTCATTTAGTACTTACATGCAAAGATTTCTTTAAAAAGTAATGCAAGTAGAATAAGAAGAAGGAAAAAAATATATCTTGGGTGAAATTAAGTCATTCTCATATTTTAGGAAAACTAGAAACCTGGCTGCCTTATCCAAACAGTGATTCATTAATACTAATTGGTGCTTTTTTCCACGCAAGAGAGAAATCTGTCCTAGATCCTAATCATTCCTCATTACAGTAACAGCGGGTTGTATTTAATCTGCTACCCAATCTTTCAGTCACAGAATCAGCTGACCTATAATTAAAAGACATTTAGGTCTTGGGGGAAAGGAAAACAAATCCTAATGACAAACAGCAGTAATAGTCCAAGTCTGCCTCCTTCACCTCTGTCCTCCCACCTCTGCAATCCTGCTGTCAACTTCACTCAATTCTGTTCGGGAGAATGAAATTGCTCCTTCTCCACTCTCAAATTACAGTATAAGAATGAGCATGTGAGCATGAGGCATTCAGGATCACACACACATCCAAATGTTGGGCTCCAATCATGTTTTTCTCTATTTAAAATTGTTTCCTTAAATATAAAAAAGAATACATCTTCATATTTCTATTTATAAATACTTGTTCTATGTTTTCTGCCTTTAGACTTTGGTTTTGTTCTTTTTGAGGTACTGAGTTTTAGATTTGTACGTAGTTAAAACTATCCTTTTCCCCCCTTTTCTGTATTAATTTTTCTCTTATTTTTCATGTTTCAATGGGCTTTTTCATCAAACTATTTTAATAAGCCCTCCAAAACAATAAACACAATTAGTGTCATATTGATTTGTATCTCATGCAAAAAGTATAACAATAAAAGCAAGTCTCATTTTAACACAAATAAGAAAATCTATATTTTTGTAAGTAAATTCATATTTGCCAAGACTGATTCAGAAGTTCTCTGATCTAACTAACATCATCATGATATTGGCTACTTATGACAGACAATCAGAGTAAACTGTGTCAATACCAAAGATGAATTTCTTTGTAGAATTTCTCTTTTGAGAAGTTTTATCAAAAAAAGATAGAACTGATTTCTTTTCTGAATGTATTTATCTTCGTTCATTCTTTACAAGGTTTTTGTTTCTAGTCCTTATCTTAAACATTGTTATTGTTATTAAATTTTAAGCCTTTTTAATTCTGTGAAGGCAAAAAGTGGAAACCTAATAAACATATGGATATGTAAAAAAAAAAAGCTAGTGACCTAATTTTGGTTTTCTAGTAATGCTGAGCATGAAGTTGATAATTGTGTGACTTAGAATATTTCATGAATAAGTGAATGGCCTAGATTAAAAACAAAAGTGTACTTGTTAGTGCCAATAGATTTGTAGTAACTTCATGGAATGAGATTTTGTAAAGAACTTTAGGCCCAGCAAGGACTCAGGGAAACTGGCTATGACTGATAGCCTTGAGGAAGGCTGTCCTACGGGGGGGAGGTAAAGGTGTGGTGTGTGTGTCCAGTGGATATCCTCTTATTGGTTCCTCTTAGAGCCTATTATGCTTTTGTATATTAATAAAGAAAGGTTGCATTTTGTTTTGTTTTATAATGAACTAATTAATGCTCTGAAAAATTCTAGAGAAAGCAAACAAAAATTTCTCCTTGAACTACTCATCTCCAACTGGCAGTAGAGTACTCAAAATGTGTCTTTTAGAGATGAACACACTTCACTGAGCCTCTTTCTAGATTATTCTCAGGTCTTATTAAAACAGGGACTCTATTACTTGTAGTGTTAACCTCTCTGTCAAACTGTAAAATGCAGTTTCTCAATTGACATTAGCTGCTGCAAAGATGAGGTTATGTGAGTCTAGGATACACTTATTTAAAAAACATAGACAGGTACATCTTTAGGTGAAGGAGTCAGAAACACATCTTTAGGTGTTGAAAGGAGCCCTGAAATCATCAAGTATGATTCCCAGGTTGCGATGAGACCATCTGTACAATACCTCCTTGGGTAGCAGTGTCCAGGCTTGAACATTACCAGCTGGTGTAGCTCTCACACTGTAAGAGAACTCGTGAACCAGCATCTGCCGATTTGCAGGTGTGATGCTGGATTATTTACACAACAACTCTACACCAGCAATTTTTTTTTTCCTACTTACAGATGGGAAAATCAGCTCAGAGTGTTTAAATAGTTAAATCAGGATTTAAAATCAGATGTATACAACTTTGTTCTTTGACATCATAACTCCCAATCTTACCATAACCTAAATCTCAAATTTACGAAAGAATAAGTCTCATTATTTGCTTCAGAATGTTGTTTAATAAATCAAATTCTATTTCCCTTATTTGAACATCCAAGAGATAAATCAATTGTGTTTCATCAAAAGTATCGGTTTTTTTCAAATACCTCAGGATGGATCCTCTATTTCACTCCCTAACATGATTATTTACTTGGTTAACATTATTGCCAAATAGAAGTTTTAGTGTATTTTAATTTCTGGCTAAAATCAATCTGAGTTATTATATTGATTGCCTATACAAGCATTTTGACATTTTAAGTAAGTGAGGCATTTCTAACTTGCATCAATCTTATTCATTTAAGTGATTAGTATGGAAAACTCTATAAAGACATGAAACAAGTATTTGTTAATGTTTCTTTACAAATTATAATTTAAATATTATTCATTCTAGGTTAACTGATAGGTTCATTCGATAGCCTACCCACACAGTTTGTACATCTATTTTATCATTTCAGAAAAACTGTAATTGGGCCTATAGCTAGATACCAGCAAAAAGAAATTGGGCAATAAACCTTGTTATTACCAGTTCACTCATGAAACTGTTTATCTGTGGTCAGCAAATGAAGATTTCCTACAAGTGATGAGGTCAGCTTTTGCCAAATTTAGAATGTACTCAAACCTTTCTGGTTTCAAGCTCTGAACCAAACCTGATATGTTTTCCCTCTCTCTTACTGGCAAAATAGGCCTTGCTGTAAGGAAAATCAGTAATAAAAATCTTCTTAGACATTAAAATTGCTTTACAAAACATTTTTATGAGTTAAGTATAAGTGAAAGAGAAACATAAGGCTTACATTTCCCTTAAACACACAAGGGAGTGTAAATAAAGGGAAAGTGTTCATGGCAACATATTTGGGAATATGCTAAAACTTTGAAAAATAGAGATGTTTGATGAGCCCGTGTGCAGCTGGATCTTGCTCAGTCATGGCTCTTCTTTAAAGGTAATGGATTATACACAAAACATGTATTAATAACTCACATAAGGGATGATAGCAGTGGAAGAGGGAAGTCCCTCTGCATTACTCATCCAGATGGAAAAATGCAAAACCAGACTTCAAAAAATAAAGCATGAGAAAACTGCAGAGTATCATCTCTCACATAACACAGTTGCTTTTCCTACAAAATACAATGGAGTTACAAAATCTAGATGCTAAAAATGTTGAGGATTAACCGACTATCAGGTATGCCTGTCAAAGGGAGTTGGTTTCTATTCTCATATGGACACATCTGAAAAGCAGAACTTTTCACATTAAAATACATGACAGACTACAAATATATATACATAATATATATACCTATATATTATATACACATATATAATTATATACACACATATATATACACTTTACAATTAAAATCTTTTAAAATGGACCTATATCATAAGAAATCAATAAGAAAACTAATGTTTAATACTCTTGATAAGTTATGAAGAAAATGTGATTAAGAGACTCACATTGATGATTCTTAAATCAGGATTTCAGGTCCATGGAACATAAGGCTTTGGAGTAACCTGTACTTTGGAGAGGTCTTAAAGGATGTTCAATGAAATAGCATTCCTAAACATCATGTACGTAGAGTAAGCTCAAATGTCCTCCTGAAACAGACCATAGACTTATTAATTGACATTAGTTAGCTCATTTACTCTTGTATTCACTAACTTAATATATTATTATTGTGCACACTTCTGCTGCTAGTCACAACACTTGCTCATCACTAAAGAAATACAGAGTATGCTCTCTGTGGTATAATAGAAAATGCACATATTTGGTGTTTGTCCCTAATTCTTGGGACAGAGCTTGTAACACACTTGGAATTTCTTTCTTTCTTTTTTTTTTTAGTTCTTATGGGGTGGTTGTGTTTTTGTGTTTGTTTTGTTTGTTTTTTTTCCACATGTACACGTGAAATCTTTGTGATTTGTTTTTTTTGCTTACAAGATCATGCCATTGGTGAACAGAGATAATTTTACTTTTGTGTATGTGCGTGTGTGGTTTTAATTTGCATTTTCTTTTTTTTTTCAAATTCATATGAGGGTACGATTTTTAGGTTATATTGTTCTCCCTTCCAGAGTATTCCAGTTACAGAAGAGCCTCTCACCCAAGGTGCGTGTTCTACATCTCCTCAATGTGCACATTAGGTGAGATTCCACCTCATGTCCTCCCTCCTTCTGCAAAACGATCCCCACCTCCACTTCCTTCTATCTCCAAACTGGACTATATTAGTGTTTTATTGTTCTTATGAGCATGTAAATGTTTATATATTGATTTCATATTGGTATGGAGTACATTGGATTTGTATTTTTCCATTCTTGTGATACTTTAGTAAGAAGAATGTATTTCAACTCCATCCAGGTAAATGTAAAAGGTCCATCTTTTTTAATTGCTGAATATTATTCCATGGTATACATAAACCAGAGTTTGTTGATCCATTCATGGGTTGATGGGCACTTAGGTTGATTCCACGACTTAGCAATTATGAGTTGAGCTGCATTAAAAATTCTAGTGTAAATGTCTTTGTGGTCAACTGATTTTTGTTCTTTTGAGTAGATACCTAGTAATGGGATTGCAGGGTCAAGTGGAAGGGCTACTTTTAGATCTTTGAGGATTCTCCCTACTTCTCTGCAAAAAGGCTATGTTAGTTTGCAATTTCACCAGCAGTGTACAAGTGTTCCCTTCTCTCCACATCCCTGCCAGCATCTGGTGTTTGGGGACTTTGTGATGTGGGCTAATCTTCAGGGGTTTGGTAATATCTTAGAATGGTTTTGATTTGCATTTCTCTGATGATTACAGATGATGAGCGTTTTCTCATGTGTTTGTTGTCCATTCATCTGTCATCCTTGGAGAAATTTCTGTTCAGATCTCTTGCCCACTCATAGAGGGGGTTGTTTGCACTTTTCTTATTGTTTAAGTTCTCTGTAGATTCTAGTTATCAGGCCTTTGTCAGCTGCACACTTGGAATTTCTTGAGTGATAGGAGTGTCTTCTCTTCTTCATAATGAGCTCATTTCTACTATGCTCAAGTTTATGCTAACAAGGTGACTCACAGTGGGCTGTTAGGTGGTTTCCGAGGAGGAGTTGGCCACTCCAGAAATAATACCAAGTGCCTAAATACAGAGCTAAACTTTCAGCTCTATTCTTTTACCTCCAGGGGAAAAGGGGGGGTTGGTGACTGAACTCGGTCTCATGGCCAGTGATTGAGTCCATCATGCCTATGTAATAAGCACCCAGATAAAACTCTGAAACAGTAAAGCTTCGAGAGCTTCTGGGTTGGTGAACACATTGAAGGCTGGAAAGGTGTCATAACTAGATAAGGTGTGGAAGTTCTGTGCCCTCTTACACCCTCAACAAATATCTTGCCCTGTTGTGTTTGACTTCCATTTGGCTATCTTCTTTATAATATAGTGCTTTCAGAGTTCCCTGAGTGGTTCTAAAGAATGATCAAACCTGAGGGGAGTTCATGGGATCTCCTGAACTTGTCATCAAAGCAGCTGGTCAGGATTAGCAGTAGTCTTGAGACCCAGAACTTACTGGGGGCATATGAAGTGCAGATAGTCTTATGGGGCTGAGCCACTTGACCTGTGGGATCTGCTAAATCCAGGTCACTGGTGTTCAAATGGAATACAATTGTTGGACACCCACTTTTATAGGAGAATTGCTATTGGAACATACCTCCAAGAGCTTCCAGCCTGGTGAAGGAGAGAGACGTGTACTTGAGGAAAAGCATGTTACAAACCAAGCTGCACACGTGATTGTCAATGCAAAAGTATTTAAATGCAATATTAGCAAATAAGAAGTAGCACATTAAAAATACCATATTACGTTCAAGATGGGATTACTCTAGGAAAGCAAAGGGAATTTGAACTTAGGATGTCTACTACATTAATAGAGATAAATATAAAGCTCGTTTGATTATATTCTCATATGTGAAAAAGACATTTAGCAAAAATTAAATACACAGTCATGTTAAAAAACATTCATGTATACATAAATAAAATATTTACTTTATATGTCACTGTAAAATATGAGTTTAATATAAACATTCCTGTTAACCAGACATTTAGTTCAACTAAATGTTTTTTAACATGAATGAGCTAATTTGTGTATTCATACCTATATATTTATGTATATGTGTATGTACGTATATATATATATTTATATCAACCCCACATCCAGCATCTTATTCAGTGTAAAATCACTAGAGCTTTTTCCAACAAAATTGAGTAAGATAAAGATATTCATTATATTTGCTTTTATTCAAAAATATGTACATGTATTAGCCAGTGCAAATACACAAAAGAAATAAGTTAAAAGCATAAAGATTAGAAAGGAAGAGGTAAAATTATTTCTTTTTGCAGATGACATGACTGAGTAGGTGGAAAAACCTGAAAGAATCATTTCAATACTAACACAAAATGATCTTTTAAAATAGGAAGTTATGAAATTATAACAATCAGTGGTCTTCAGATATCAAAACACAGCCATGAAAGACTTAGTGAAAGGAAATCCCAATTTACAACAGTAAAACTTAATACACACCCACACACATACACATACACACACTAAGGTGTAAGTTTAACAAGAAATATCCAACATTTATGTAACTAAAAAATTGTAAAACATTCTAAATGATACAAAATATACTTAAAGAAATATATTAAATATGTTCTTGCATGTTAATCTCAACATCATAAAGATGAAAATCTTCCTAAACTAATTTATAAATTTAACACAACTTTTTTTCCTAGTTTTTTATTTATTGATTTTTCTCCTCATTAAGTGTTGTAATGTGATGCCTCTTTCCATGACCTGTGATTATTTTTAATGATAAATATTAGTTGTACATATTTTGGGGGTACAAGCAATATTTTAATACCAATACACAATGTGTAATGATCAAATCGGGGTAATTAGGATATACACCACCTCAAATATTTATCTTTTCTTTTTGCCAGAAACATTACAAATTTTCCCTTCTGGCTGTTTTAAAATGTACAGTAAATTATTGTTAACAGAACCTTAAACATACTACTAGGGTTTTCCCCTTCAGTCTAGACAAATAAACTCAACATTAATCACAAAGAATGAAAAAGCAAGAATAGTTATGTGTTCTTAGACAAAAAAAAGCATAAAATGGAGACTAACCTAACCAGATATTAAAGCATATCATAAAGCCTCTGTAATTATTAATAAAATAGTATGGTGTTGGTACAGAAAAACATAGACCAATGTAACAGAAAGAACACATTGATCCAATCATACATGGATGACTAGAAGACAATAAAGGCAACATTGTGAATCTCTGTTGATAAAATGCATATAAGTTGTATTGGGATAATTGGATAGTCATACAGGAAAGAAAATTATATTATTTTCTTTAATAAAGAAGGAAAACACAATTTATCTGTAGTGAACATGAATTCTAATTGAGGTGAGTAACTATAACTATTAGTCTTTACCTTAGTAACTATAAAGGATGAGATGGTCCATGATAAAGGAAGTCAGAAGTGGGCAAATTTTCATTAATTTTGAAGTTAGAGCCAAAAAGTTTTACTTTATTTTGTTCAGACTAATGGTATATACATTGTAGGACTTTTAGATATTTAAGTATAATAATGTCTTCAAACTTCTAGTATTACACTCTGTAAAAGGTACTTTTACTATTGAATTTTGTATCTCCTGCGAGCACAAAAATTATGTGCATAACTCCTGGCAGATTGACATAATATATATGTATTTACTTTTAAATTTTTAAATAAGTCAGTTTAATTAGAATACTCAGATCCCCTCATAAACTTTAATTTACATATTTAAATGAACTTTTTATTTATTGTGTATTCAAATTTGTGGAAGCATTATGAGAAGTATTATTTTCTTTTTTCACAGTTGTCCTGGGGACACAAATTTATTAGAAGTTGCAGGTTGGGAAAAAGGGTTGGGGGCGGCACTGCCAGCCTGAGACCCATGAGACAGGAGGCCAGAGGTGGGGCACAGCCAGCAGGGCATGGTCAGTGGTCATTGTGGGCTGTTCTTCCCTCTGGGAGGCATCAGTGCCTGGGGTTTGGTGAAGGCTTTGGGAAGATGTGGAATGCGTAGGCGCCTGGCTCTAGCTGCATCTCAGGGAGCAAAAAGATGAGAAACTCTCCACTCCAGGGGTTTTTGGCCCCTGAGAGATAATTTTGGGAAAGAGGATGATGGCACTCCGAGGTCAGGGCTGGGCACTTGGATAATGCAGCCAAAGGACGGTGGTGGCTTTGGTGCTGTGAGGGAGCAGTGGGGTGGTGAGAGGCCAGGGCCCCAAAAGATTCCCAGGTCTTCACACCCTGTTTTCCTTATGTTAACATCTCATGTTAGCACTGTTGATTCATTACAATTAATAAACTAATATTAATAGTTTACTAACATTAATAACTAATATATAACTAATATTAAGTCTATATTTTTTTTCAGTTTGGTTTATTTTAGTTTTTGTCTTACTGTCCTTTTTTCTTTTCCCAGATCTCATATAGAATACCATATTACATTTACTTGTCATGTCTCTGTAGGATTCTAGAATTTCTCAGCCTTTCCTTATTTTTGGTCACCTTGACAGTTTAGAAGACATTTGGACCATATCCCTCAGTTGGCATTTGTCCAATATTTCCCTCATTCCTTGACTGAGGCTGTCATTTGAGGAGGAAGGCTGTGAAGGGGAAGTGTCTTTTTTCGTTATATCATAACATAGGGACATCCTACTTACGTGAATTATCCCTGTTGATGGTAACCTTGACCACCTGGCCCAGGTAAAGTTTGTCAGGCTTTTCGACTGGAAAGTTTGTCTTTTCCCTTTTCATTTTAGAGTTTTTGGAAGATAGTCACTCCGTGAAGCCCATTCTCAATGGGCTGGTAATGGGTTTAGGGAGGTAAGTAAGCTCCACCTCCTTGAGGGCAGAGGAACTACTATATAAAAATTATATGAAATTACTCTTTTCTACATGGGAGATTTAATTTTCCCAATTCCTTATTTCTTTAATCATTTATTTATATCAGCATAGATTAATAGATTTTTTTCTTATGTTTTGGGTTTATTGTTTTGCTCAAATTATTCCAGCCATGGCCCTTGGGAGCTCTATCAGTCGGCTCCTGTGGTCCTTTGACATATCTCTTATCATTGTGGGATTGTTTTGTTTAGCACTATTTTACTTTCCAGCATTATGAAAAGCTCCAGGCTTATCTTGTGTATTTTCTATCCAAGTCTTAGATAGAATAATCATTTCATCAAGAAACCCTGGTATCTTTTACAATAAATCAGCATGAGAAAATGAGTTCTGGGTGAGAACAGAACTTTTCTACTGAGGTGTCATTGCTTTTAAGACCTCTCAGTCAGCGTAGTAAGGAATATATGTTGTATACCAACACACACACACACACACACACATTTCTATGAGTAGCCATCTGCATCTATGCTTCGGTAATTGTCACTTTAGACTTACATCTTCAACTCTAATTCATTGTCACAGGAATTATTGAAGCCTCATCCACTTACTCCTTTGTAACCCTCTGCTCCCACCATGAGAACCTAGCTCCTGTCCTCTCCCATTCGTTTACTACCTTGTTCTGTTACAGTGTGTATGTGTGAAGTACTGAAACTCATCATTGGTGCCTCCATGGGAAAGCTCATTTTATCAGCTAGAGTACAGTGCTTTCTGTAGTTTCTTTTGCTCTTATTTTTATAGTACTCAGTTCCAAAATTAGGTAGTCAGCACATTTTCCCCCAAACATGTCAGTAAATGCATTTGACACGTTTACAACAGAGTCAGTTTCTTTTGTGCCATTCTGCACTCTATTGTGGGATCACCCAACCTGTCTAATGATTCTTTAAAAATTTTACACATATTAAGATGATATGACTTTTAACAGATACATATTGTTATCTCTACAGCAATACAGTATCATACTGAGTAGCTTCACCGCCCTAAAAATATAGCCTATTCTTCACTCGGGTTTTATGTCTATCATTAATTTGGACTACTTCTCAGCCACTAGTCCTTCAAGTATTTCTTCTGCTCCTTCCCTCTTCTTTCGGTATTTTAATTTCATGTAATACGCTCTCTGAAATTGCCCCCCAATTCTTGGATGTCCTATTCTGTCCTTACTTTCTTTTTTTCCTCCTCTTTTTCAGTTTGGGATGTATTTATTGACCTATCTTCAAACTCATTGTCCTTCTTTGCCTGTGCACTCTATCATTAGACTACGAGGACGTTCTTTATTTCTGTTACAGTGTTTTTAATTCCTAGCATTTTCTTTTGATTCTTTCTTCACATTTACCCATTTCAACTTACATTACCCATCTGTTCTGGCATATTGTGTAGTTTTTCCATTAGACCCTTTATTGTATTAACTGCGGTTATCGTATATCCTCCCTGAGAATTGTAACATCTGTTTCATATTGGAGTATGGTTCTGATATTTGATTTCTCTTTGGCCTGTTTATTTTTTTCTTCCCATTTGGCATGGTTATAATTTTTTCTGAAAACTGGATGTATACTATCTGATAATAGAGACTGAGAGTAATAGGCTTTTAATGGGAGAATTTATTAATACCTGATCTTATTATTTATTTCCTACCCCCAACTTACTGTGAGTTTAATTTGCTTCTCTTTCCTAGCTTTGTAAATTGGAAGTTTACAACAAAGATTTTAAAACTTTATTTCACACATGCAAAGTTAAAACTATAAATTTTCTTCTAAGAAATGTTTTAGCTTCATCTTGAAAATGTTGATATACTCTTACTATTCTATTGAGCATATTTTAAAACTTTTTTTTTACTATAAACTGTTTAGGAATGTGTTGCTTAATTTTCAAATATTTGAAGATTTTTCTATATACATGTATTAATATTTTTTGTTATTAATTTCTAATTTAAGAGCATTGTGATCAGAGAATTTATTCTCCATGATTTAAATTATTTAAACCTTATTGGGACATTTTTTCAGATGCATGTAGTCTTTCTTGGTGAATGTATCAGACGTACATGAAAAGAAAGTTGCAGTTGTGTCCTAGAACTCTCCGTTGGTTGGTGACATTGGGCACATCTTCTATGTCCCTGCCATTTTTTTTCTTCCTTTACTTCTATTAATTAACTAGAGAGGAATGTTAAAGTTTTTAATTGATATGTAATACAGTTGATTTACTTAATTCTTCCTTTAGATCTGCCAATTTTTGCTTCCCGTATGTTTATGTTCTGCTGTTTTTTATGCAGTTGATCTTTGAACAGTGTGGGGGTTAGGAGTACCAACCCCCCATGTAGTCAGAAATCCATGTACAATTTTTGACTCCCCCCCAAACTAAACTATGAATAGACTTCTCTGACTGGAAGCCTTACAGATAACATAAACAGTCAAGGAAAACTTTTTTTTTTGAGACAGAGTCTCACTTTGTCACCCTGGGTAGAGTGCTGAGGTGTCACAGCTCATAGCAATCTCCAACTCTTGGGCTTCAGCGATTCTCTTGCCTCAGGCTCCCAAGGATCTGGGACTTCAATGCCCTGGTATTTTTTGGTTGTAGTTGTCATTGTTGTTTGACAGGCCCGGACTGGATTCGAACCTACCAGCTCAAATGTGGCTGGTGCCCTAGCTGCTGAGGTATAGGTGCTGAGCCAAGGAAAACATTGTTTGTACTTATTATATACTATATTCTTACAATAAAACAAGCTAGAGAAAAAATGGTATTAAGAAAATCATGGAGTTTGGCCCTCGTACCACAGTGGTTACAGTGCCAGCCATATACACGAGGCTGGCAGGTTGAAACTCAGCCCAGGCCAGCTAAACAACAATAACAACCACAATAACAACAACAACAACAACAAAAATTGCAGGCATTGTGGGAGGCGCCTGTAGTCCCAGCTACTTGGGAGGCTGAGGCAAGAGACTCACTTAAGCCCAAGAGTTGAAGGTTGCTGAGCTGTGATGCCACAGCACTCTACTGACAGCAACATAGTGAGACTTTGTCTCAAAAAAAAAAAAAAAAAGAAAATCATGGGAAGAGAAAATACATTTCCTATTCATTAAGAGGAAGTGGATCATTATAAATGTCTTCATTCTCATCCTCTTCAGGTTGAATACACTGAGAAGGAGGAAAACAAAGGCTTGGTCTTGCTATTTCAGGTGTGGCAGAGGCACCCCGTGTGTAAGTCCATGTGTGTCTGAGTAAACTGGTGCCATTCAAACTCATGTTGGTCAAGTTAGGATTGCAATAATTTTGTTGAGTTGACCCTTACAACTGTGTGAAATGATTCTCTTTACCTCTGATGAAATTTTTGACTTAGAGTTTCTTTTGTTCCTGGTGTGTTTAATAGAAATTACTATATTTTTGCCTTTAATATATGTATCTTTATGTATAAATTATATATCTTATAGAAAGATAAAAATTGAATATGGCTCCTATGTACAATCTATCTCCTTTAATTATAGTACTTATTAATTTATATTACTTATTCCTTACATTGATTATTAGTGGTTGATATGATTAGGTTTTGTATTTCAAAATGTTAATGGGGTATAAATTTTTTGTTACATAGATACATTGTGTAAGGCTTAAGTTGGGGTGTGTAGCATCCCCATAGGCAGAATAGTGTTCATTGTACCCAATAGGTGTGTTTTTAGTCCTCGTCCCTCCCACCCCCCATTGGTTTCCCATGTCCTTTATATCTCTGTACTGTGTGAGCCCATTGTTTGCTCCCAGTTTCTAGAGAGTACATGCAGCCTGAGATACTTCACTTATAATGGTGTCCAGTACATACTAGACTTGCTGGAAAAGACATTATTTTATGCCTTTATGGTTGAATAGTACTCCATGGCATATTTATACCACATTTTCTTTATCTACTTATGAACTGATGGGCATTTAGGCTGATTCTACATCTCTGAAATAGTAAATTGCTGCAATAAACATCTCTGTGTAGGTATCTTTATGTTAAAATGACTCTTTTTTTTAGGGTAGATAACCAGTATTGGGAATGCTGGATCAACTGCTAGCCTATTATTTATTTATTTATTTGAGAAATTGCCATACTATTTTCCATAGAGGTTGCACTAATTTGTAGTCCCACCGACAGTATATAAGCTTTCCTTTCTGCATCCATGCCAGAATCTACTGTCCTTTGACTTTTAATAATGGCAATTCTGACAAAGTTCAGGTGGTATCTTCTTGCAGTTTTAATTTGCATTTCCCTGATAATTAATGATTTGAGCATTTTATTATAGGTTTGTTGAGCATTTATCTAATCTTCTGTTGAAAAACATCTGTTCCTATCTTTTGCCCACTTTTTAATGCAATTGTTTATTTTATTTCTTGATGATTTATTTGAGTTCTTAGAACACCCTGGATATTAGCTCTTTATCAGATATATAGTTTACAAATATTTTCTCTCATTCTGTAGGTTATCTATTTACTCTGTTAAATTATTTCCTTTACTTTGTAGAAAGTTCTTCATTTAATAAAGTTCCATTTATTTACATGTGTTAATGGTGTATTTGTCTTTGGATTTTTGTTTAAACCATAACCCCATTCCCCCACCCTCCTCTCCTATCCAGCCTCCCTCATTCTCCTGCCCTACACTGAATTGTTTTGAGTTTTTCTCTCATGTCAGTATGTACTAGATCATCTACTGGCTCCATATTAGAATTGAGTACATTGGATACTTGCTTCTCCATTCTTGTGATACTTTACTCAGAACAATGTGTTCTGACTCTATCCAGGTTAATATGAAAGATGTAAAGTCTCCATCTTTTTTAATAGCTGAATAGTATTCCACAGTATACACGTACCATGGTTTGTTAATCCATTCCCAGGTTGGTGGGCATTTAGATTGTTTCCACATTTAGGCAATTATAAATTGAGCTGCGATAAACAGTCTAGGGCAAAAATAAAATAGTTTTCATTTCTTCTGAGTAGATGCCTAGTAATGGGATTGCAGGGCCTTTGGGAGTCTCATAATTAACCCACAATGTTATGCAAGGTTCAATCTATATCATTAGAATATTATACATTAATAAAGAATATATTAATGTAAATTTTCAAAGTATTTTTTAGCTGAATCTTATGTCACCTAAGTGTTAAATTTTTACGAAAGTCCAATCACAGTAATAAATAGCTTTTTTGAAAAAACTGGAAATTATACAACTATACTTAAAAACAACATAAAAATTTTTCTACAACTAAAATTTCAGCTTGTATAAAATATATCAGTCTGGTTTTCTATAGTACCAGAAACATAGATTTCTCAGATATTTAAGACAGGGCCTACCATGGCTTTCTTAAGAAAGTATCAATAATTACATACAGACATTGATTGCTATGTTTCATTAGAAATACAACCCATTTAACTCTTAAAAGCATTAAATTTACTTACAACTATTTGATAAAATTGATAAAATGAAATATTAATATCTTCTACAAATTGCTATATCCATTTGACAGCTACATTTTATTTCACTAGGGTTGTAGGATTAAGAAAATATATTTCAGGATGTATAAATGTGAAATTGGAGAGAGAAATTTATGAATCTGTTTATAAAATCTCTGTTACAGTCTGTCTTTTAAAATTTCCCAAAATGTAATTTAAAACAAGATAGCATCATTGTATTAATGTGGAGAAATAGATGAATAAAGCAATGTTAAGAGGGAAATTTAGAGTGTCAAATACATATATTGCAAACGAAAAAAGATGTGAAATTAAAAATCTAAGATCCCACCTTGGAAAACTAGAAAAAAGAGTAAATTAAGTCAAAAGTAAGAGGAAGAAAAGAAAGAATAAAAATTACAACATAAATTAATGAAAGTAAAAACAAGAAAAGAATAGGGAAAGTTGATAAAACCAAAAACTGGTTGTTTTAAAAGATTAATAGAATCAGTAGGCCTCTAGTCAGCTAATAGAAAAGGAGAGAGAGAGGACACAAATTACTAATATCAAAAATGCAGAGGAGATGAATAATTCCTGGAAACCTGCTACCTCTCAAGATTAAATCAGGAAGAAATAAAAATCTTGAATAGACCAATAATGAAGTGAAGTTGAATCAGTAATGAACATGACCAGAGGGATGCACAGCAGAATTCTATCAGACATGCAAACAACTGGTAAGAGCCCTACTGAAACTCTTCCCAAAAATCAGTGAAGCCAATTCTCCATTCTATGAAACCGGTATCATCCTGATACCCAAGCCAAGCAAGGACACAACAAAAAATAAAACAACAGGTCATTACGTATTTCTGATAAACATAGATATAGAATTCCTAAACACTATAATAGCTAACTGATTGCAACAGCACGTCAAAAAGATTATACACCACAATTAAGTGGACTTTATTCCAGGGATACAAGGATAGTTAACATATACAAATCAATAAATGTGATCCACCACAAAAACAGAATTTAAAACAAAAACGATACAGTCATAATAGATTAAGAAAAAGCATTGATAAAATCCAAGACTGTTTCATGATAAAAATGCTTAAGAAACAAAGCATAGATGGAACAAAATCTCAAAATAATAAAAGCCATATACAACAAACCCACAGCCAACATCGTATTGACTGGAGAAAAGTTGAAAGCATTCTTCCTAAGAGTTGGAACAGCACAAGGATGACCATTTTTAGCACTTCGATTCAGCACAGTACCAATAGTCCTAACCAGATCAATGAGGCAATAGAAGAAAATAAAATGCTTTAAAGTTAGAAAAGATGAAGTCAAATTATCTCTCATGTTGTTGACACATAGAAATTTCTAAAGATTCCTCCCAAACACCCTTAGATTTGATAAATTACTTCAATGAAGTAGCAGGTTATAAAATCAGCATATGAAAATCAGTAGAAAATGGTGTCTGCTCATATCTCAGGCTCAACAGCAGCTCACAGAAGAGTGGTAGGGACCTTTCTACAGGTGCGTGGGAACACCTGGGATTTTCTACCCCTCCTCAAAGCCACCAAGGGGTTTAGTCATGCCCACAGTTTCCCAGTAAGTAGACTCTCAGTATGGCAGCTGGCTAAAGCTCCTCTAGGCCAAGATGCCAGTGAGATTCCACAAGTTCCCTTTCTGGAACTTCTTTGTACAATCTCCAGGGAGCTGCATATGTTAAGCCTGAGATATTCATGGATCGGTGGATTCTCTTCTAGCCAAGATTATAAAAGCTCATCTCAGCAAGTGGAGCTCTGGGGGGTTTCTCTTACTCCTTCCCCATCTCCAGCATTTCTATATACCAATAACAATCAAACAGAGAACCAAATCAAGAACTAAAAAAAAATTGAATACCTGGAAATACATTTAATCAAAGAGATGAAAGATCTCTACAAAAACTGTAAAACACTGAAGACATATCTCTACATGGAAAACCATAAGTGATAGAACACACAAACAAGGAGAAAATACCCCAGATTTATGGATTGGAGGAAGCAATATTGTTAAGTGAACATTCTGCCCAAAGCAATATACAGATGCAGTGCAATTCCTGTGAGCATCGTGTAACCTCTAGTCAAGCTAACATCATATTTTACGTAATTAGAAAAAAACCCTAAAATGCATATGGAACCCAAAAGGAGCCCAAATAGCTAAAGCAATTCTGCACAAAAAGAACAGAGTAAAGTTTCATATTAACCTATTTCAAATTATGCCACATACCCAAACAACATGGTCCTGGTATAAAATAGACAAATAGATAAGTGGAACAGATTAAAGAGCCCAGAAACAAAGCCATGCTTATCTTTGACAAAGTCAACAAAAATATACACTGGGGAAAGGCTACCCTATTCAACAAATGGTGCTGGGAAATATGGATAGCCATATGCAGAAGAATAAAACTAAACCCTTATAGCCCACCATGTCCAAAATAAATCAAGATGGACTAAAAGACTTAATTGTAAGACCTGAAACTATAAAAATTCTAGAATAAAACCTAGGCAAAGAATTCATGACTAAGACCTCAAAAGCAAAGGGAACAAAAACGAAAATAGACAAATGAGACTTAAGTAAACTAAAAAGCTCTGCACAACAAAAGACATAATCCAGAGAGTCGATAGAATCAACCTGCAGAACGAGAGAAGGTATCAGCAATTTGTCCATTCAGCAAAGAACCAGACTCAGTCCTTTAAATAAGGAATTTAAACGACTTAAAAAGAAAAAAATAAATAACTTTAACAAATGTAAGCAAATGTCACGAACAGACATTTGTTAAAAGAAGCCATACAAATGGTCAAGGAACATGAAAAAATGCTCAACATCACTAATCATCAGAACAATGCAAATTAAAATCACAATGCGATATAATCTTCCCAGTCTGTAGGTTTTTGTTAAAAATTCAAAAAACAACAGATGTTGAGGATGAAGAGAAAGTAAACACTTATATACTGTTAGTAGGACTGAGACTTAGTGCAACCTCTACAGAAAATAGTACTCAAAGAGCTAACAATGCAGCTACCATTAGATCCAGTAATCTATTTGCTGGATGTCTCAGTGGGAAAAGAAATCATTATATAAAAAAGATACTTGCACTTGTTATGTTTATCTCAGCACCATCCCCAATAGCAAAGTCATAACTTAAGAGTCCATCAACAGATGATTGGATAAGGAAAATGCATGTATGTCATGTCAAATATGACATGCCGTCACTTATAAGTAGGGTCTAAACAAAGGGTACGCATGGACATATAGGCAGGCAGTGAAATAAGGGACACTGCAGACCCTAAAAGGCTAATGGGGTGTGAGCAATGAAGAATTACCTATTGGGTACAATGTACATTATTCTTTATTTGGGTGATGGGTGCACTAAAATCCCAGACTTCACCACTACCCAAATATATCCATGTAACAAAACTGCAGTTTTACCCCCTAAATCTATAAAAAACATTGGAAAAGAAATGAAAGGGGCTATCACTGCAGATCCCAAGTATATTAAAAAGTTAATAAAGATAAATTAACTCTTAGAGCTAATAATAAAAGTAAAACCTATTATTTTACCTTCATTCATTCCTTCTCTGATGGTCTTCCTTTCTGCAGACCTGAATTTATGACCTATTCATTTTCCTTTTCTCTGGGGAACTTCTGTTAACTTTTCTTGCAAGGCAGTTCTACTGACAATAAATTCTCTCTAAGGAAGTGTTTATTTCTCCTCCATTTTAAAGGATAATCACAGTGTATAGAACTCTAGGTTTATAGAATTTTGTCTCTCAAAACTATAAATATTTTGCTCTATTCTATTATTTATTGGGTTTACAATTTCTGAGAAGGGAGATGTAAATTTTTTATTCCATCCCTTAGGTAAGGTGTTTTTATCATCTGACATCTTTTCAGGGTTTGTCTTTGATTTTCTGTACTTTAAAAATAATATGACTGGTTGGGAGGGGGTGTGTTGCTTGTTTGTTTTTCTTGTTTTGGGTTTTTTTGTCTTGTTATCCTCTGTGTTTCCTGAGTCTCTGATTTGGTGTCTGATGTTATTTGGGAAAAATTTCAGTCAACTATTCCTGCTACTCCTTTCTCCCTTTTTCTTCTTTTGGTATTTTCATTATGCAAAAGTTACATCTTTTCCAGGCTTACCAGAGTTTTTGGATATTCTGTTGCCTACTTCTCATCTTTTTTTCTCTTCGCTTCTTAGTCTGTGAGTTTCTATTGACATAGTCTCAGAGAGTCTTTCCTCAAATTTGTCCAGGAACTGAATGAGCCTATCAAAGGCGTGCTCTACTTTTGTTAGTATTTTTCATCTGTAGCATTTCTTTTCACTTTTTCATTAGAATTTTCATTTCTCTGCTTCCAGTGCCTATTTGTTCCCACATGCTGCCTCTTTTCCCTTTAGAGTCTTTAACATGTTAATTAGATATTTTGAACTTCTGATCTGATTATTCTAGCATTTCTACTATACCTAAATCCTTTTCTGATAACTACTTTGTCTCCTCAAACTGTGTGTGTGTGTTTTGCAGTTTGTTCAGCTATTTACTCGTCATTAAGATAGAGGTAACTTTCAAAATCCTTACATGCTTGACTGGAAACAGAAAGTAGTAAATCCTTCTCACGTCTCCCATCTTCCCTTTCTTTTCACTTTGGTGTCTCCGTTTATTGATAATGCAGGACATTACTTTTTAAACAAAATTCTCTATTTCCTAGTAAGTGTTCTACAGACTACTTCTTTTGAAGAATGAAATTCCCATTCTTCACTCTGTACCTTTCTTCCACTCAGGGTAGATTTGTTTTTCTTCTCAATTATCTACAAAGAGAGACCCCTCTAGGGTCAATATTTACAACACTCAGTATAGGGGTGACTTGGGCTCCATGCTCTGCTGATCTGGTACTAGCAGAACCACTTTTTTTTTTTTATAGATTTGCTATATGTAGACAAATAGAACACAGTTGCCAGATCTAGCAAATTTTTATCTTGTGCAATTTTTTCTGGACTAACCCTCTTCCTATACCTATTATCTAGTTATCTTAAACATGACATTTGGCCATTTATTAATAATTGAATTTCTTCCCTCTTAAAAATATTTTATTTGTGAAACTTTACCCTGAACCTTCAGGAAAATGTTCAACTTGGTGTCTTCCCACTTGTTCTCTGACAGGTGAGTGCTGAGACAGAGGAGGGGGGAGGAAGGTATTATGGTTGGCTGAAAAATAGTTCCTCTAAAGAGAAACTGCTACCCAGTTTTCTGTTTAGTACAGACCTTTGGCCCTTTGTGGAAAAATAATACAAAAGAAAAAAAGGAAAAAAAAACATCTCAGGACTTAAGAAAAATGTACATGAACATTATTTATTACGAAACAGAAGAAACTTTTTTATGTTTTTCCCATTATGAATGAGATTAAGGGGACATGGTATCTTGATAGAGGAAAAGAAAAATCTTATTTGAAATAAATGAGATGCCAGTGGGAAGATGTTTGGGTTGGGAAATGGTCTCCTTTTTCATGACTGGCAGTTAAAACTGTTTCTAGAAAAATAGCATGAAAGGAATCTTCCAACAGCAGGTATTTCCCTCAGATCCTAGAAATAGATGGATGGTCAGTCCAAGTGTTTGATGTTGAGGAATTTTTATATATTTCACTGTCTGAATAAGAATGTTAGTGGGAATGTGACGGCAACTGAGCTAGAGACAGCTGGCCAGTTAACTTTACATCCACAAACTTTCTCTTTTAGTTTTGAACTGTATCTTCGGGCAGAAGCAAATGTTTTTATTCAGTGGGGAACATGGACAAAGGTCCAACAGTTTCAGGGTAAGCGGTATGTTGCCTCTCGCCTTCTTGACACTGTTATTATCTGCTGAGGCCAGATCAGGGTTCTGACTCTGCAAATTCTAACAACCTGAATAATTAATAACCAATTTCTTCCTCAGATTAGTGGAAAAAGCCTTGAGGAGGAGGAACGATCAGGCCTCCTACTTTGGATCCTGGATATTGCATGTACGAAATTAGAATGCTATAACTCTTGTCATACCTATTATCAAGGGTGTTATGAGCACACACTAAGATACTAATGACTTTGAAAAGTTTTTTCAAGTTAAAAACAAAGTCTCTTTCTCCGAAACCAAGAATTTGGTGTTAAAATCAATTCTAAGAAGATGATTGGCCTATGATCTCATAGTCCCAGATTGAGCAACTTGGTAAACAATCACACCTTAAAAATAAATGGCACGTCAAAGAAGATTTTCATTCTCATAAATCTAAGTAATTCAAATATTACAATTCTGATTCCTGAACAAGCAAAATACATGCTGAATCAACAGTGTGCACTCATCAATGAGAATAAGAAAATTAAACCCAGATGAAACTGTCTTGTTTAAAAGGAAACTCTTCTAGTATTAACCATATTTTCTCATTACTTAAATAATAAGTGCTAATTTTGAAGATCTGGCTTTCTTTTGTGAATTTAATTATTTCAGGACATGGTAAGAAGGCAGTGAAAGACAAAATTACCAGACCACAGCACACAGCTCGACCATCCACATGTTGTATAATGGTCATGGACTGAGAAAAACTGCCACTATCAGTATAAATAATATCTGGAGCCTCTGAATAGGTTTATTATTCTCACACATGTGATCTCACAATTTATTTGGTTGAACTGGGTAAAAGAGTCTGTTTAAATTTATTTTTGTTTTTCATTTCTTCTAATTATTTCCATGCTTTGATTAAAAAACATTTTTAAGGTATGAGTACATTCAACTATTCTCATTGCCTTCAAGTAAAGTACTAATTATTCACACATATTCTCAACAAGACTTGCCTTGCTAGTTTTTTCTGACCTTTTCAGAAAACAGAATTAATTATTAGGAATATTACATGCCATCTTAGTGAAAACCTAAGTTTCAGGCATTTATTTTTTTTCCAGCATTATTTACCAGTTATTTATTCAACAATCAAGCTAAATGTTCAGACAAGACGATAACAAACATTTGCAATTCAAAATATTAAGGCTAAAAGAGAGGCTCTTTTTCAAGGTAATAGAATTTGCTAATGAAATTATGATTGAGTTTTCAAATATGAATCATTCTTTAGCCCCTTACACATCTATAATCAACATATCTAAACTTGACAAGTTTAATATTCAACCGTATAATTATATTCTTTATCTTTCTCTATTTTCTCTTCTGATTTTCTCCTTTAGAATCTGTTCATAACACAGAGATTATATTACAAAGCTTTTCCTATGAATAGGATTCTTTAATATTTTTATTGTCCTAATTTGGTTTTTAGAGCAAGATTGTTAAATTTTTCAAGTGGCTAATTATCATTTAGATCTTACCTTGTTTTTCCTATATACCAGCGATTTTCTTTTATAATCTGCTTTTTAGCTTCTTCTTTTATTTTTCTTTGGAGTGTATCTGTGTGTATGTGGGATGTGTGTGTTTTAACCCTTGAACAAAAAAGGAAAAGAACAGCTCAGCACCTGTGGCTCAAGTGGCTAAGGCGCCAGCCACATACACCTAAGATGGTGGGTTCGAATCCAGCCTGGGCCCACCAAACAACAATGACAGCTGCAACCAAAAAATGGCCGGGCGTTGTGGCAGGCGCCTGTGGTCCCAGCTACTCAGGAGGCTGAGGCAGGAGACTCGCTTGAGCCCAGGAGTTGGAGGTTGCTGTGAGCTGTGAAGCCAGAGCACTCTACCCAGGGAGATAGCCTGAGGCTCTGTCTTAAAAAAAAAAAAAAAAAAAGGAAAAGAAATGTGATGTTTATGGACCTGGTTATTAAGGCTCAGTTTAGGAAAATATAGAGATAAGGCAATTATTAATTAGTAGAAATAGTAGTCTCTTTTTTTGGTAAGTAGATCTGTAGTACTTGCTTTTTTTTTTTTTTTTTTGAAACACAATCCCAATTTGTCACCCTTGATAGAGTGCTGTGGTGTCACAGCTCACAGCAACCTCAAACTCTTGGGATTAAGCTATTCTTTTGCCTCAGCCTCCCAAGTAGCTGGGACTACAAGTGCTGCCACAACACCTGGCTATTTTTTTATTGTAGTTGTCATTGTTGTTTGGCAGGCCTGGGCTGGGTTTGAACCTGCCAGCTCCAGTGGATGTGGCTGGCGCCCTAGCCTCTGAGCTACATACAGGTGCTAAGCCGATACTTGTATTTTTAAAACTACAGAATACATCCAATGTTAACCAAATAAAAAGTGTTGGGGACAGGATTAAAATCTCATCTGTCTAAATAGTCTAGTGTCTGATTCTCAACTAAGTTGCTATGCTCCCTCCCAGTTTGGGGAAGCAGAGCTTGAGTTCTCAGGGTGTAAGCCAATTGCATCCTTGGTTATGAGGTAAATATTTTCTTGATTTCTTCTTTGCTTTTTTCATTGAAAATGAGCATCTATAGACATGGGGCAGGCAAGTATGGAGATAAAAGCAGTTAGAATAATGATGGGATTGGGCAGCGCCTGTGGCTCAAAGGAGTAGGGCACCAGCCCTATATGCCAGAGGTGGCGGGTTCAAACCCAGCCTCAGCCAAAAACTGCAAAAAAAAAAAAAAGAAAGAAAGAAAGAAAAGAAGAAGAAGAATGATGGCCCCAAATCACACCACCACCAAAATTCAGAATATCAGATAACTGCAAAGAAAGAAAAATCATCTATGAACAATGAGGCCATTTGAAGCCTGCTTTTTTGCCTGGACTTGCAGAATTACTGCAATGACAAGCAAGATAAGGACTTAGCATTGAGTAGAAAATCTAAGGAAATAAAATAGGGAGATTTTCTAATCTCATATATATAATACATATATATGTGTATGATATGTATTGTATGATAAAGGTATAGGAATATAGTCTCACATATGTAACATATGGAGAACACCAGGAAAATGACTTTGGGGCCCGAATGAAATTTAAGAGCCTGCAATATGGGCATATAATAATAGTGACAATGAACATTCTCTGCAGGACTGATCTGTGTTCAACTTGAGAAGGGAACATAATCAATATTTTGGCAAATTAAAGAAAATAATACCTACATATAAAAATCTGATCATCCTACATTTTTGAATATTTTAAAAGTATTCATTCATATTTAATTGACAATATTACTAGGTGTTTTATAGAGGGAGTTAAATGAAACTTCTATTCTTTGTGCCTAAAATAGCAATGAACACAGATAACCTAAGAGAGGGCATTCAGACATAAAATTATTTTCAAAGTCAATGAATAAAAATAACTTGGAATATTAAAAAGTTCAGTTCTTCTGTTGCAACACTTTTTGGTACAAAATATATTCACTGGTTCTTTTTAATAGCAGAAAAGAGTTGAAACCACCTTGCCTTCAAAGGAATCCCTTTCTTGGTTTGAAACTACTCCATTTGCCAATCCACAAATAGTTCTTTTAATGTTAGTGCCCAAATTAGAATAACCCTTATTATAATTTTTTCTGTGATCCTGTCATCCTAAAGGATATTCAGCATATCCCCTTGATGAAAAGATACTACACTTAAACAAAACCAGAATTCATTAACAGCCCAGCAATTTCATTTCATTTCCTGCCCTTATAGCAAAAGTTACAGCTATAAAATTTAAAAGTTCTCTGACTGAACAAGATTTCCTTCTAGGCACTGTTTTGCACATAATCCGGAAAAGATTGTTGGCTGCAATTCTTGCGGTGTTACTAAAATATTTCTTTAACATCCCAAGCTAATATAATGTATGTGAATAGATGACTAAGACAGAAGCTGAGCTTTCATATGGCGCTTCATCCCATGGTATACAGGGATTCGAGATTTGGCAGGTTTTAGTAAACACGGCATATGCTAAAAAAGTGTAAGGGTTTGATTCTCCTTATCTCCCCTCTCCTCAATTTCCCCACAGCCCTACATTTAATTAAATTTCCTAATTCAAGTTCATGTTTGTTCCAAACTATAGAATTCCACTTATGATTCACCTATTTTGTTAAGAAAATAGAACTTAAGATCTACCAGCATATTTTCCGTCAATTATTTTTGTTAACAGGAAAAGATGCAATTGAGTCTTTAAGTATTTAAGTATTCATTTATCCAAATCCAAACATCAGATGCATCCCTATGAAGTTTTGTCTCAAACTACATCTTTAAGGGACTCCAAAAGTTTTCTGAAGTAAAAGCATGACTTAGTAAACTCATATGGGAATTAGTTACTGGAGGCTGTTACTCAGGTTAAGGTGTATGCTTCCATGAATAAAATAAGTCCTAAGCAAGTATCTAAAATTTTGTAAATACTAGAAGTCCTACAATAATTTTCTATCAGCAGCCTCTGGGATTTATAGTCCTAGAGTTATGAAAATAAAGTTGTTTCTGAAAACCTAAGACAGAGAACTTCAGCATAAATAACTCGAGGGATTACATTCAAATGCAGACACTTGTCTCTTTTGGTAATTCTAACTGAATGCTCCATAACTGTGCCTGATTTGTAGCCTATCATTGTAGATCTCTTAGACTTATGCTACTTATAAACTTTTCTGAGTTAGAGTTTAGTAGGAGATTTATATTCATGAGGAGAAAAGAGGATTTTTTAACAACTTAGGCTTTAAATTTGTGATATTTAAAGTAGATTTCTGTTTAGTAGTGCTATACCCATTTATTAAAAGGCCAAATTCCGTTCGTTCAATAAATGCCGGGGACTGAACCACAGAATGTTCATGAAAATACCATTTACAGAGCCTACCTTTTGATAGGGGGACACCAATAAACCAGAAAATGAATAAATTATACATGTTAAGGAATGCTTCCAGGGAACCTAACAGGATTCTAAAGTAAAAAATAATGGGAAAGAGGAAGAAGATCCCTTATATTCATTGATCAGAGGTTGCCTGACTGGCAAGGGGACTTAGCTATGACCTGGAAGATGAGATGAAACCCAGGGAAAGAGTTTGGACAAGATTGTTTTAGGTAAAGAAAATGGGATTTTTAGAGCTTCGGAGGGGAAAGAATTCAAACGTTCAAGAAATCAATAAATTGTAAAAACATGATGAATTAGATGTCAAACAGCAAATGAATTTGTCAGACACCTGTCAAAGGATGTCTTTCCAATACTTTGTCTTGAATTCATGTTTGACTCACTTCCTTCCTCAAATACAAAGCAACAGTTAATAAAATAAATGAAATAGGAGGAAAAAAAAAGAGTGGCTCAGAGACTAGATATCTTCATGGACTAGCAGGGCTGGTGAGTTTGGATGAAGCTATGTATAAGACTGACTCAAACTATGGAAGTTGGGAGTGGTGAGGCTTACTGCCTAGATCAACAAGGAACTGCGTCTTGTGTCCGCATGTGAAGAAAAGAACAGTTGGCTGGGAATGATGGCTCACACCTGTAATCCCAGGACTCTGGGAGGCTGAAGCATGAGGATTGCTTGAGGACAGAAGTTTGAGACTAGACTGAGCAACATAGTGAGACTCTATCTCTAAAAAAAAAAAATTAGCTGAATGTGTTGGCATAGACTTCTAGTCCTAGAAGCGTGGGGGGCTGCAGTGGGGTAATCATTTGAGACTTGCAGTTTGAAGTTGTGGTAATCTATAATCATGCCACAGTACTCCAGCCTGGGTGACAGAACAAGATCTTATCTCTTTAAAAAAGGGGGTATGGGCTGAGCACAGTGATTTATGCTACTTATTCCAGCACTTTGGGAGGCTAAGATGTGAAGATCATTTGGACCTCAGAAGTTCAAGACCAGCAAAACCCAGTTTCTACAAAAAAAATTAAGAATTAGCTGGGGTATTTATATGTAGTCACAGCTACTCATGAGGCTGAGGCAAGAGAATACCTTGAGTCCAGGAACTGAAGCTGCAGCGAGCTAAGATCAAGCCACTGCACTCCCGCCTGAGTGATAGAATAAGATCGTGTCTCAAAAAGAAAAGAAAAGAAAAGAAAAAGAAGAGAAATGAAGGGAAATGAAGGGAAGGGAAGAGAAGGGGATCTTCTTCCTCTTTCCCAATATTTTTTACTTTAGAATCCTGTTAGGTTCCCTGAAAACATTCCTTAAGATGTATAATTTATTCATTTGCTGGGAAGGGAAGAGAAGGGAAGGGGAAGGGAGGGGAAGGGAGGGGAAGGGAGGGGAAGGAAGGGAAGGGGAGGGAAGGGAAGGGGAAGAGAAGGAAGGGAAGGGGAAGGGAGGGGAAGGACGGGAAGGGGAGGGAAGGGAAGGGAAAGGG
>CAUYQV010174645.1:0-47304 GCA_963574575.1 Galagoides demidoff | reverse complement strand
AAGGTGACAGGAAAGTAAGAACAAAGACTTTTGAAGGAAAGGTTTGGGGTTGTCCAGCATGCCCTCACACCCTCAGCAAAAGTGATAGTTTGCAATAAACATTCTGATACAAATATCTTAGTTGTAATGTGATTTTTGGTCATCTGGGAATATAACTAATAAAGGAATTGCAAGGTCAAATGGCAGGTCTATTTTTAGTTCTAATATATTTCATTTATTATAGCTGAGTAGAGGAAGAACTAGAGGAAACTAGAACTAGTGTGTGTGTGTTGGGGAGGGCATATATATTTAAAATTGAGCAACTCTTTGATAATCGGTGCAGACCCATTGGCAGAAAAAACACACCAAAGACAGTTGTACACAAATGTGACAGAGTGGGAATATTAATTATAACTGGTAAACCATCCTCAGACTTTTTCTCTAAAATATTAAACTTATGTCCTATTTATGCCATAGGTTTACAAGATATTACATTACTCCCAAATGACATTGGTTATTTGGGTAAGATATACATGCTCTGAATTATATGGAATACTGACATTGGAATGCTCTAAAAGATGTTTGGGAATGTGAATACTACAATAAAACCTTAGGTTCATTTACACCTGTGTGTGTACATACTAATTTTATATATATGTAACACATACTCGCACACCAAAACATTTATATCACACATATGTACACTGGATAATTAAACTAAGGATACACACATAGGCACATGCACACACACACACACACACACACACACACACACACACACAGGTGCCAAAGAATGTATCCTCATTTTAAGAAAGGGAAAAACTGTATTAATTTTGTAACCCTCATTGACATTTGACTTATTCAATTATAGGAGATGTGCCACATGACTTGTATTCATCTTTTCTTATTGGTATATATCATTATAATGTTAATAATCCATATTCAATTTGGGTCTTTTTAAAATTATACATACATTGGAGATGCCTTCTGTGTGTGTATTTAATAAAAGCCCTATAAATCCTTGCTTTTATTCTTACAGTATTTCCAAGAGCATGATTTATTTTCTTTTTCAACGTGAAAAAAAATTAGAATTATTTTCATTGAACTTCATGTATATTTGTTATCATTTGCATTTCAAATTCAACTAAATTTTACGTTAAAAAGTTATTACATTATTTTTGTTAGTCACCTGATCTTTGAAAAATGAAATGACTGTTGTCTTTACATTCTCTATAGAGTCTAAGGTTCTGCAAATGACCACATATTTTCTTTTCTTTTCTTTTATTTATTTATTTATTTATTTTTTTATTGAATAGTAACTGTGTACATTAATGCACTTCTGGGGTACAGTGCGGTGTTTTCACACACAATCCGAAACACTTCCATCAAACTGGTTAACATAGCCTTCATGTCATTTTCTTAGTTATTGTGTTAAAATGTTCATATTCTACTCATAGAAAGATTCACTTGTACCCTTGTAAGATAAACCTCAGAAGTGATCCCTCCAATCCCCCTCCCTCCCTTCTTCCTCCCTCCTCCCTGTATTCTTAGGCTGTTATTAGGTTATAGCTTTCATATAAAACGTATAAATTAATTTCATAATAGGGCTGTGTATATTGGATACTTTTTCTTCCATTCTTGTGATACTTTGCTGACCACATATTTTCTCTGCTATTAGTGATACACAATAGGAGAAAATATTAGAAGTGCCTCTACATCTATTATCTTTATTATTATTATTCATACATTTGCAGATTTTTGTTGAACTTTTAAAATGAAAGATCAAGAGATCTATCATCTTGATCATAATCTCTCGGAATCACTCATGTTCTTTTTGGTTCTAAAAATCTATCCATAAATCAAGGGAGAATACCATATGCAGCAAACCCCATCTGAAACGTATCTTAGTATTCTGTATACATTGTATGTGCCTCAAAAAATAACACAGAGATTGAATTTGTCAAAACATGCAATTCTCATTGCACCTTTTACACAAGTTGTTACCACTAAAATGGCATCTTATAATATCTAATCAAATGCAGGGGTTTTAAAACTTTTAACTAAGTTATTTTCTCTTCACATCTATGGTTTTAAATATAGGTAGTCTTTTTTAAGGGTTTTAGTCTGTGTCTAGTATATAGTAAATTATCTCACATCCATTTCAGAGGCAGGTTGGATATAAACCATAAAGGAAAGGAGATTGCTGACTAGCCGCAGGTCAGCCTTCAATTATCTATGTTATGATGGAGAACCAGTAGGATAATTGAAAATTACTAAACTCGCCCTAATCTTATTCAGGGAGAATTTTATGCTTTTTGTAGATGGGAAATTTCAAGAGCCTTAAAAAAAAGAGGATATAGAACTAAATTATGCTAAATAGATGTGAAGGTAGGTAAAGGCATTCCTCCAAAAAATCAAATGGAAAGAAGCAATCATACAAATATACGATTCAATAACTTTCCTGTCTAATAGCAATAACAATTTAGAATAGATTATGTTAAAATGTACCATAGAAAAACATCACAAAGAGTATACTGACAACATTGAAATTGTATTTTCAAAATCTAAATAATAACTTTTAAAATATTCTCAAAACTGTGAACTTGACAGGATTTTTCTATTCCTGAATAGAAAATAAATCATACTGAATAATATCAATGCAAATTCTCTCCAAAAACATATACAGATTTACCACAGTTCTGAACACAGATCAGATAATTTTTATTCAGATTTAGTAATGCTCTGTCTTTTTTATGTGGAGTTAAATAATATTCTTTCAGAAACATTAAAATTATTTTGATAAGTGTTTTTACTTAATAATAAAACATGAAGCCTATGACTTCAAAAGGTATATTATTAGGTTTGTCCTTTAATTTTCTTGATGCAATTTTTACCTAAAGGCATAATTAGTAGTTTCTAAATTTTTTTTGCCTTTTTTTTATTCTTTGCTGTTTTAAATTAATTATATTACTCTTCTTTGGAGATTTACCTGCTTTTTCTGAACTACAATGTGCTGATAACAACGTTTTCATGGTAGCTTGAAAAACGAATTTATAATAGATAGTGCAGGGGTATGTTTATACAATTACAATCAATCTGTTTTTAACAAAGGAGCAAAGTCCATTCCATGAAGGAAGTATATACTTCTCAATAAATGTTGAGGGAGCAATTGGACATTTTCATACAAGAAAATGAATCTAGATACAAAATTCAGACCTTTCACACAGTGAATAAAAATGAACAGGAAAAGGAACATGGATCTATATGTAAAATGCAAAATCGTAAAATTTCAACAAGATAACAAAGAAAATCCACTTGGATTGGGTGGTAAGTTTTTGACGCAATAACAAATGTATACTCCATAACAAAAAATATTGATTAATTGGATGTTATTTAAATTAAACATTTCCTTTCTATAAAAGACATTGTAAAGGCAAGTCACCAAGTAGAAGTGAATATTTCCAAATATATACTATATAAAAGACTTGGACACAAAATGCATAAATAATTCCTAACACTCAATAATAAGAAAAGAAATCATCTATTTATTTAAACATTAGGCAAATGATCTACAGATTTCTCGCCTTCATTGGTGAGAAACCTGGTAGCAAATAAACACTTGCCAAACACACTCAGCATCTTTTGTCATTAGGAAATTGCTGTTAAACAATGAGAAACCACTACATGTCTATTAAAATGGCTACAATAAATTAAAGAAAAACACTGATAATAGCAGATGGTGGAGATCATACAGAGCAACTGTAACTCTCATCTGTGGTCTGTACAGAATGGTGCAAGTACTTTGGGAGAAGGGGGAAATTTCTTATAAAGCTCAGTTTATCCCAATAATCCTAGGAATGTATCCAAGTAAGTTGAAAGTTAATGTCCATGCAAATCCTACACACAGTTGTTTTTTGCAGCTTTTCATGTTTTGCTAAAAATTGGAATGGACTAACAAACCGTGCTCCATCCATTCCATAAAATTTTATTCCAAGATGTAAAATAAGAATGATCGAGTTTCAAAAAGACATAAAGAAGCTTAACTGCATAGCGCTAGGTGAAAGAAGCCAATTCAAAAATGTTACCTACTGTATTTTTACTAGTATATGATATTCTGGAAAAGGCAAAACTATGGAGACAGTACAAATATCAGTGGTGGTCAGGGTTCTGAGAAGATGGAGGGAAGAATCAATCAGACGACAGAGTATTTTTAGGAAACAGACACCATTCTTTAGAATACTACAATAGTAAAAATGTGACATTATATATTTGGCAAGTGTGATAGAATATAAAATACATAGAGTGAATCGGAATATAAATAACGGACTTTTATTAGTGATCAATAATTAATTAAATTATCTATCTAATTATCTATCTATCTAATAAGAACTATGACATACAGCCACATTAATGGAAAATATCAATAATATAAGAAACTATGCAGTGGAGAGAAGTGGCATTATTTTTTTTTCTGCTCAATTTTTCTATAAAACTAAAAATGCTTTAAGAAATAGTCTTTGAATATTTTTTTAATAACCTGAAAATAAGATAAAGCCAATTCCTTGCTGTCACTGCGTGCTCATTTTATTAATTATGTTGCTCAAATATTTAA
Organism: Galagoides demidoff; assembly: GCA_963574575.1. Lineage (NCBI taxonomy): Eukaryota > Metazoa > Chordata > Mammalia > Primates > Galagidae > Galagoides > Galagoides demidoff. Next base: position 42,713 of record CAUYQV010174645.1, on the reverse strand, counting down.
ATTGCTTTTTTGTTGATTTCATCTGCCAGAGCCAATAGTGTTACACGTAAATCTCATTGTGTTTTCTCACTATTTTTAAGTTTTACATTAGCAGACAATTGTTCAACTGTGTTAATTTTTATATTCAATTCTCTGTACACCTCATTTGTCTGGTAGCCACATTAATCTCTTATGCTTTTAATAACAAAACAAAATTAAAAATTAATATAAATATTAATTGAGTCATCCCCACCCCCACCCCCCGATTCATCCAGAATCCCCTTCCCAAGGCATTCGCTTTAATGGGGTGAATGGATGTGCTCAAGTTTACATTGTGCTTATAGGGTATGGGGGTAACCACAGTCCCTGTCCATCATATTTAGACTTTTCAGGATAGTGTCATAATGTATCCTGAACTGGGAGTCATGCCTCATATATGCAAATTGGTTTTCAAATATCTCCAGGAATCATGGCAATTACTTGTTAGGCTGTGTTAAGCTTCATCCTATACAAACAAACTAGGGATCTCTACTAGACAGCGTTGCTGCAAAAAAATAAAACAGAAAAAAGGCCCCAAATGTAGTGAGTTAAAACAATGCTTATTTATTAAATTACAGTTTCATAATAAGTCTGGGCACAGCTTAACTGGTCCTTTGCTCCAAGTCTTACGAGGTTACAAAAAAAGACATCAGTAAGTTTGTGGATTTGCCAATCTTGACTGATAGATTCTCTGCAAATTGTTTGGAAGAATTTGTCATCTTCTGATTATAGGTATTACGTCTCCATTTTCTTAATGGCTGTTGGCTGGTGGCTACATTGAGGGTTTAAGAGATGCCAACAGTTTACTGTCAGATAGACCTTTCCATAGACACTCAAAACCTGGCTGTTCTCTTCAAGGCCAGCAGAACCTCCCTCTCTCATCCTGATAAGATGGAGTCTTCTGAGCAGCGCCTGTGGCACAAAGGAGTAGGGCCCCAGCCCCATATGCCAGAGATGGAGAGTTCAAACTCAGCCCAGGCTAAAAACTGCAAAAAAAAAAAAAAAGATGGAGTCTTCTATTAGAAAACATCATCAAAGTAGTGATGGCCTGTCACTTTGCCCTTCAATGTAACCTAACCAGTTACACTAGATTGTGTCTACCACAGGCAGTTTAAAAGAATATGTTTTATGCTTTTATTATTGTTAGTGATCTGTTCATGCACCTGAAACTCACTGCTCAATTCAAAGCCCTTCCAATAAACACTTATTTGTTTTTGAAAATGCACAGTAAGATATTTTAGCAAATAAGAGTGATTTGACTATTATAAATAATTTATTTTTGCAGCACCTGTGGCTCAGTGAGAAGGGCTCCACCCCCATATACCGAGGGTGTGGGGTTTAAACCCACCCCTGGCCAAACTCCAATAAAAAAATACTCCGGCATTGTGGCGGTTGCCTGTAGTGCCAGCTACTCCAGAGCCTGAGGCAAGAGAATCACCTAAGCCCACAGCTGGAGGTTGCTGTGAGCTGTGATGTCACAGTCCTCTACCAAAGTTACATAAAATAAAATTTTTTTTTTTACTAGCTTGATCAAAAGTATGCTATAGGAAATAAAACCAGATGAGGACATGAGTAGAGAGGACTTGAGAAGGATGTAGATGAGTTAGGAAATGAACCCTATACAAAGTGAGACTGTCTCTAAAAAACAAATAAATAAAAAATAATAATAATAATTTTTTGAAAGTTATAAAATTTTTAATATCCCCATTTTTACTAATTTTTAATGGGAAGAAAAGTTGTAATTAGTGGTTTTAATGATGGTTTCATGCTGAATGCCCAAACCAGACTTTAGTAATATAATTTTTAATGATTGAACAAATGGTTAATATTGCAACACTTATTGTAGCTTAATTCTACTTTGATACATATAATTAAATGGCTGCAATTACATGTAATTAATAAAAAGATGTAGATAACATCATTAATAAATAAATAACAATATATTTCAGTTTTTACATGGGCTATTTTTAGTGTCTTTTGTTGCTTCTTCTATATTAAGCAAAGGACATGCAATTGAAAAAATCTTACTGATTTATTTTGTTTTACTGATAAATAAAATTTCTCTTTTTCATTATAATTTTTTTTACTTTCAAGTTGTACGTATCTGTTACTACATTCATATCTGGGCTTTATTTTGGTTCACATTTGTCTAATGCATTTTCTTTTTCTAAGGTGACTTCCTTTATCATTTTGTTTTAAGCATGTTTCTTGTAAACATATATTGTATTGGTTTTTAAAAATCTATTCTGTCTGAGTGATTCTGTTTTTGCCTGGTTACCCCCTGACCTCTAGGATGTCGTCTATACATGAGTTCATTTCCTAACTCACCTACATCCTTTTCATGCCCTCTCTATTCATGTCTTCATCGGGTTTTATTTCTTATAGTATAAACATAGTATAAATATAATATAAATATTGATTAATATAGTAAAAAAATTATTTTTATTTTATGAGAACTATGGACTGCAGATAAACAACTCCTAACTTAGGGCACTTCTTGGACATGATGGAGGAAAATACTTAAATGTGTCATTTGCAGGAGGTTTTTAGAGTCTCTCAATTTCTAGTTCTATTGCTAGGTTCTATAATTTTATGGGCTTAATGTTATTCTCTCATATTTTTATGCTTAGAATGTTTTCTGTTTTCTCTCAATTAACTCGAAATATACTCTTAATCATGGTATCATTTTCAAAATTTTCATGTTGAAATTTGCTAAAGAGAAATCTGAGTAGATTAGCAATTACAACATGTTTGTATTCAGCACAATGTCCTCTTAGCTATTTAAAGCTTAATTTTTTTAAATGTTCCCACACATTTATCTCATTATCATTTTTTAAACATTTCTAAAAATAAAAAAAACTTGAATATTTGCACATAAAAGTATAAGTTTGATTTTCTGTTCAGATTCTATTTACATGTCATATCCATTATTTATCTATTGGTTAAGGAAAAAAATGTATTTTTCTCTAACCAAGGGCTCACATTTATTTTTAGCTCTTGTTTGAGGATTAGACACTTTTAAGAGTTATTTCTGAGATACATAGTTTTTCAGGCAAAGAAGAGGATAGGAATGGCCTGGACTATGTTTGCAGTCTGTGACCCACATGCAAGTCTCCAGCTTGAGTAAAGCTTTGGAATTGAAATTTAAAAGTGAAGGCTGCGCCATCTGTGATAGGCAGAAAATTAATCCACCCTTCACCACCACCACCACCATCAAAAATGCTCATATCTTAAGGACTGGAACCTGTAATATCTCATGTTACATGGTAAGGCTGAATTGTTTTGTAGGTGGAAGCAAATTTGCGAATCAACTGATGTTGAAATAAAAAGATTATCCTGTATTATTCAGGTGGACACAATGTTATGGCAAGGGTCCTTCACAGAGCTGGAGGAAGCTATGACTGTGAAAGAAGCAGAGAGGTGGCAGTATAAGAACTTAACCCATAGCCATTAGCTTTGAAAACTCCTTGCAAGCGGAAACCAAAAGAAAGCTAGGGTACTCATTTTCACAGACAAAGTAGACTTCAAAGCCACAGAAGTAAAGAATGACAAAGATGGCCCTTCCTTAATGGTGAAGGGAACAATTCAACAAGAAGACTTAACAATACCAAATATTTATGTAGCTAACACAGGAGCCCAGATTTAAAAGAAAATTCTACTCTATCTAAACAAATTGACAGACAGCAGCATTATAATTTCCAGGGACCTCATATCCTGCTGACAGAACAGGATAGATTTTCCAAACATAAAATAAGCAAAGAAAAAATGGACTTAAACAGAACCCCAGAACAAATGGGACAAACACACATTATACCCCCCAAATACTGAATATATATTCTTTTCATCAGCACATCCTAAGATGCAAGACATGACGCAACAACATTAAAAGCACAGAAATTATACCTTGTGTGTTCTCATATAAGAGTGAAATAAAATTAGAAATCAATACAAACAAAAACACTTATCCCTATACAAAGTCATGAGATGGAATGATAGTTGGGGCAATGAAGATACACATGTAGAAATAAAAATGGTTCTTCAAACTTAATGTGAATGGGGATACAAGTTATAATCTGTGGCAGTAAATGCAGTCTTGAGAGGAAAACTGATAGCCTTAAACGCCCATATTGACAAGACAGAAGGATAACAAATCAACAATTGAATGAATCATCTCAAGGATGAAGAAAAGAAAGAGCAAACTGATCTCAAAAGAAGAAATAACCAAGCTCAGAGCAGAAGTAAATGAAATCAAGGGCAAAAGAACTATACAGAAGATTAATGAAACAAAAATTAGATTCTTTGAACAGGAAAACAAAACTAAGAAGCCTGTTAGGAGATCAAGAGGAAACAAAAATGAAAGGACACTAATGAACTCATTTAAAACTGAGAAAAGAGAGATCATGGCTGAAATACAAAACATCATTTCTGAACTATAATGAAAACTCAATGTTCATAAATTTGAAATGTGGAGGAAATGAACAGATTCTTGGAAACACACAACATCCCTAGGATCAACCAGAAATAAATAGAATTCCTGAATAGACCAATATCAAGCACTGAAATTAAAAAATTTTCCAAAAGAAAAAACCCCAGACCACATGGTTTCAAACCCAGATTTTACCAAGCCTAAAATGAAGAGCTTTTACCTATACTGAAGAAATTGTTTCTTAACATCGAGAAGGAATGAATCCTTCTCAACTCATTCTATGATGATGTTAACATCTTAATACCAAAGCCAGGAAAAGACACAACTAAAGAAGAAAACTACATACTGTTATCTTTTATGAATACAGATGGAAAAAATTATCAATAAAATCTTAGCAAACTGTACTGTACATCTAAAAAGAAAATTCATCTTGAACACGTAGTCTTCATCCCAAAAATGAAAGAATTATTCAGCATATGAAAATCTATAAATGTAATTTACACATAAATGGATATAAAAACAAAGAACATATGATCTTTTTAATATAAACATAAAAAGCATTGTACAAAATTCAGCACTCATTTATGAGAAAAAGGCTTAACAAAATTGGTATAGATGGGATATACCTCAAAAATCATAAAGGCAGTATATGGAAAACCTACAGCCAATATCATATTAAATGTAGAATAATTGAAAGTATTTCCACTTAGAACTAGAATCAGACAAGGTTGCCCCCTTTCACTGTTTCTATTCAACATAGAACTGGAAGTCTTAGCCAGAGCTATTAGGCAAGAGAAGGAAATCAAAGAGGTCCAAATAGAGGTCAAACTATTGCTCTTTGATGATGATACAATATTATGTCAAGAAAACCCCAAATATTCAGCAAGGAGACTTTTGAAATTGATAAATAAATTCGGTAAAGTCTCAGATTTCAAAATAAATATACATAAATTAGTAACATTTATGTATAAAACAACAGTCAAATTGAGACTCAAATCAAAGATGCTACATTTCACAGTAGTGAACAAGGACAGTAAAATACCTAGGACTATATTTAACTAAGCATGTTAAAGACCTTTACAGGGAGAACTATGAAACATTGAGGAGAGAAATGACAAGGGATGTAAACAAATAAAGAAAAATATTATACTCATGGATCAACAGGATCAACATTGCTATAATGTCTATACTATCGGAAGTGATTTACAGGTTCACCGCAGTACCCAATACATACCAATATCATTTTTCACAGATCTAGATAAAAAAACTAGTTCTATTATTTTTATGGAACCAGAAAAGATCCTGAGTAGCCAATGAAACCTTATACAATGAGTACAAAGCAGGAGGCATCACTTTACCATACTTCAAGCTATATGACAAGGCTATAGTAAACAAATCTACATACTGGCTCAAAAATAGAGACATAAACCTATGGACCAGAAACCCAGCTTCCACAAATTAGACAAAAATATACACTGGGGAAAACAATACCTATTCAATAAATAGTGCTAGGGAAACTAAATATCCACATTTAAATGACTGAAACAGGACCTATTCAACTATCACCACTCACAAAATTGATTCATAGTGGATAAAAGAGTTAAACCTAATGCATAACACTGTTATAATTCCAGAAGAAAATTTTGAATAAACTCTTATAGATATCAGCCTAGGGAATAAATTTATGAAGAAGACCCCAAGTAATCATGGGCAATGTTAAAAGTAAATAACTGGGACCTGATCAAATTAAAAAGTTTGTGAACAGTTAAAGACACAGTCAATATTCTACAGAATAGCAGAATATATTTGTCTGTTGTACATCTCATAAAGGACTGGTAACCGGAATCTACAAGGAACTCAAGAAAATCAGCAAGAAAAGCAGAACAGCAACAACAACAACAAAAATCTATTAAGGTTATCCTTGACCATTAAGTTATCTATGAAGATAACTTCATAGATATCTTCATAGATATCTATGAAGTTATCATAGATAACAGCAACAACAACAATATCATAGAAAACAGCAACAACAACAACAAAAATCTATTAAGGTTATCCTTGACCATTAAGTTATCTATGAAGATAACTTAATGGTCAAGAAGTACATGACAAATTGCTCTCAGCATCTCCAGTCATTAGGGAAATGCATATCAAAACCATGTGTGATATCATGCAAGTCCAGTGAGGATAGCCCTTATCAGAAAGCCAGAAAACAATGAGTGCTCCTTTGGATGTGGAGAGATATGAACACTTATATACCATTAGTGCAACTAAAAAATACTACTTCCTCTATGGAAAGCAGTATGCAGATACCTCAAAAAACTAAAAGCTGACCTGCCATTTGATCCAGCAATCTCACTAGTAAGTATTTACCCAAAGGGAAAATAGACATTTTAGAAAAAAGATGCTTGCCTCTGAATGTTTATAACAGCACAATTCATAATCACAAAGGTGTGGTAACAAGCCAAGTCCCATAGATACAGGAGTGGATTAATAAAATGTGGCATATGTATACCATTGAGTACTATTCAGTCATAAAAAGGGTGATTGAGTGTCTTTGTGACAACCCAGATGGAATTAGAGACCATTCTTCTAAGTGAAGTATTCCAAGAATGGAAAAACATCCATGACATGCACTCAATACTAAATTGAAATTAGTCTATCAACACTTATGTGCATGTCCAGAAGTAAAACTCAACAGAAATCAAGTAGGTGGGATGGGAAGGAGGAGCTGTGTGGTTTATACCTAACTGGTACAATGCACTAATTCTGGGGGAAGAATAGATTATTACTTTGACTAAAAATGTACAAAATAAAATTATTTAACCAAAATGTGTGTATCCAAGTAATACTCTAAAATGTTAAAAATACATTTTAAAAGGTCTAAAAAAGAAACATATCTGGAGGCATCAAATTACCTGACTTTGTGATACTGTAGGCTATACTAACCCAAACAGCATGGCATTGTTAAAAAAATACATGCATAGTTCAGTGGAAAGGACAACTCTTTTGGACATTGGCCTATGAAAAGCATAATGACTATGACCACAAAACAAAATGCAACAAAACCATTTTTTTAAATGGGCGTAAATTAACTTAACATGCTTCATTCAGCACAGTAAAAGAAATAATGAATAAAGTAAACAGACAACCTAAAAATTAGAGAAGATATTCACAAAGGAAGTATCTGACAAACTAATAATATCTTTATGTTTACTAAGAGTATATCGATTTGTCAAATGAATAATGAACCTCATAGGGAAAACGATGGCTAATTCATGAGATATCCTTTGTCAAAGGTTACAGCATGCATTTCCATATTTAGAAATCTAGAAATTAGTTTATCTTAAATATCTTTGAAAAGGATGTTATATATATATATATATATATATTTGTTAACATCAATGTATTTCTTTGCATATATTTCGAGAAGTACAATTGATGCATTAAATGGTCATTGCACGTCTAGTTTTTGAGACACTGCCAAATTCTTTTCCATAGTGGCTGTGCCATTTTACATTCCTGCCAGCAATGATCCAGTTTCTCTGCCTCTTCACCAGCTTTTGGTGTGGTGATTATTTTTATTTTAGCCCTTCTCATAAGTGTCTAATATAAATATACTGATTAAGTAGAATTCAAAAGTACATTTTAATATTTTATTCCAAGGATGCCCATGTCCAGACACATGCACACTTTACAGGACAATAAGAAATAGAAAATGGCACTAGAAAACAAAACATCATTCACTATGGATGTAAGGAGTGGCCCAGTGATGTGTTTGTTTAATTTTAACATTCATATTTAGATTCTAATATTGCTTTACCAGGTTGGAATTGGAGTTCTTCACCCTTCTCTATTCAAATTCTGTGTGATAAATATCACAAAGAAACAGATTTTAATGTTGCTCCTTAAAATTCATACCTCTTTATCTTCTTTGCCAAATTGAAAACAAAAACAAACAAATAAAAAAAAAACTAGCATCTTGCAGTTTCCTACATTTATTTTATTTGGTATCATGCTGATCATAGATCCTAAAATCAGATCTATTTGGCATTTATTTTTTCATCAAATATTTGCAGTGTGAGATTCTAGGCGAGGTGTTGAGATAATATGGAAGCCAGAATAGCATTGCTTTTTCTTTCTTGACAGAAATGTTTTTTCAATTATCTCTTAAACAAGCCCATGTTCTTGCCATTAGTACTCACATGGTGAACACTGATCTTGTATGAGAGGACAGACATTGGAGTGCTCCGTTAATGGTGGATGGAGAGTACAGCTAAGCCCACATGAGCTGTGGTCATGAGAGATGAAGGAAGTGAGGCTGTTGAATTTTTCCCAGGAGCAATGTGTGAGCTAGTGGCCTTGAGTTCCACTTCACCTGTTACGTATATCCACTTTAGAGACAAGCATGGTGTTTAACAACAAAAGGATCCAGAGATCATACTGGAGAGGAATGCATGCGAGGTAAGTCACTCCTAAAGGCCAGCATTGAATATTTTTTTCTCTTAATTGTGTAACAAAATGTTAGTCACATAATTTTCCATTTACACACTTAGAAAGCCATTTATAAAGAGAAGCCCAAGGAAGTTACCTGAGAAAATTAGCACCTTAAAAAACCTCAAACAGTAAAATGTATTTATAATAATGAGTAGAATAAGCATTATGGAAATCCATAATTGTTTCAAAATTAACTTAAAAGTTTATAATATTCTTAGCATTTCCTAAAGTGTCTCAATTCCAACTTGCATTTTACCTAAATGAACTTTTATATACTATAAGGTAAAGGAGTTGGACATTTGTTCCTTTTAACTTTTATAACAGCAATTTATTTTCTAAAGAGTAAGATGTATTGGAAAAAACTAAAATATTTGTTCAGATCAAATTCTTCCCTTTAAAATAACTGAACAAATCTTTCTGACCAAATGATGTTCATTCTTACTAGTACAACAAATAATAAAAATTTCCCCTCCTAATGAGAAATATTAAGTAGTCTGAAATTATATTTCAGGCATAAAATATGCAAACTAATTTATTTTACTTATTTCCTTTGCTTTTGTACAACCTATCATGTGGAGATGAGGCCAAATAAAGATCTTCAACATCACATTTCTAAGTAGGCCAACCATTTCTCAGATGCAAACATAAAGATTGAGTAGATAGTTACTGTAATGTGATTAAAATGGAAGTTGAATTCTGTTGATTTATTAAATATTCAAAATGTATTGATCGTCTACAGATGCTAGGCAAGGTGCTAGGCACTGATTTAAACTTGGCCTGTGGACTTTATTTTTAATCAGTCATGTTTTATTTTACTTACAGAAGTGATGGTAAGAACCGAGAATGCCAGTACATGATGTTAATGAAATAAAATGTTCAGCGGAGTAATAAAGCACTAATGGAGGAAAAACCTGTTCTCTATTACAGACACAATGTATGACACATTTGTTCAACTAGATGTAAATGCGTTCTGATAATTCACACATTTTCTTCATATTTGCAAATTCAGCACTTACTGCATGACATCCTCTAATTTACACTGAAAAAAAAAATTCTCATGACAATGAGATAAAATGAAAACTGTTCAGGTAATTCAGTGTATTTTTAACACTAACATGTCATTTGGAGGATATGAAATTACTGTATCCCATGGATCATGATCTTTAAGGAGGACACCTTTTTGTTCTCCGTGTAAAAACAATTGTCAGAGAAATATGTGTCGCTTTTCAATAAATACTTTCTGTCATTGGCCTAAACCAGCTTCCTTATAAAATAATATATTTCCTGATACACATCGTGCATCATTCACAATGCAGAACAGTCCTGTGATTACAAATCAATTGAAGGAGCAGGATTCTGGAAGGTGTTTCAGAGATACATCATCTAAGGAAAATTACAAAGTTATATTCAAAGTAATATTTCTCCCTTTCAAACAAATGACTCAATTTTAAAAATTGACAGAGGACTTGAATAAATGTTTCTCTGAAGAGGACATACAAATATACAAAAAGGGACTCAGCATTGCTAAGTATCAGAGAAATGCAGACGAAAACTATCATGAGGGGAATTATCATCTCGTGTCTGTCAGGATGAGTAAGATTTCTAAATGAACAAATGAGGGAATGAATAAGAAGTGTTTTAAGGATGTGGAGAAATTTTAACCCGTCTATACTGCTGAGGGAAATGAGAAATGGCAAAGACACTATGGAAAATCTTTCCTCAACCAATTAAAAATAGAACTACATGATCCAGCAATCCCACCTCTCAGTATATTGGCAGAGTGATTGAAATCAGGATCTTGAAGAGATATCTGCATCCTTATGTTCATTGCACCATTATTCACATTAGTCAAGATACGGAAACAACTCAAATGTCAATCAACAAACGAATGGATAAGTATAGTATTATTCAGCTTCAAGAAAGTAGGAAATCTGTCCGCTTGCAACAACGTGTATAAACCTATAGAACATCACGCTAAGTGAAGGAAATCAGTCTCAAAACAAATACTGCATATTTTTACTTTTATGAGGTATTTAAAAGAGTTAAACTCATACAGCCAAGAATAGTTACCAGGACCTAGGGGTAGGGGGGAATGGAAAATTGCTTGGTCCCAGCTACTTGGGAGGCTGAGGCAAGAGAATTGCTTAAGCCCAAGAATTTGAGGTTGGTGTGAGCTGTGACACCACAGCACTACTGAGGGTGACAGTGTGAAACTCTTTCTCAAAAAAAATGTATATCTATATAGATAGATAAATATCATGTCACATGCTCTTACCAAACAAAAATTCTACAAAAAAAGGGGAAAATTTGCAAATCAATGATACGTTTAATACCTTGGTTATAGTAAAGATGTCACATATATATGCATACATAAATGAAATGTATGCAATAGTTTGTACATAAACTATACCTCAGTAAAGCTACAAAGAATTCTCTTTGAGTATGGAAAATAATAGTTGCTTAGAAGTTTAACTGCTTTAATAGTAAGAACATTTAACAATTTTATAGACTCCCTTAAAATTCCTCTGAATACGAATGGATGTTATCTTCTTATCAAGCTTCCATTAGTGTATCTTGTATTATTTATACCTAATTCCCCTGTAAAGATGACATCACAAAATAACCCCCCAAACCCAGTTCCCAAGTTTGAGTGTATTACTTACATGACTCCATTTTTATTAACTCAAGAAATCATTGTAAGTTTCATAATCTCTCTCCCTCCGCCCCTTCATCTACTTTCTCTTTTATCTACGCTCATTCTCTCTTTACCTCAGATTTTACTTTCTCTCATTGGTTCCCTTCCCTTTTAATTATAATATTTTTCTAGGATTTTAACTAAAAAAATGAAATTATGAGAGTAAAAGTCTTGTAACAGTGGAATGATAGCATTTTCTTCAAATGGATCTGGAACAATGGATGTTTATACAGACAGAGTGTGCTAAGAAAATGCATACACATTTTCATTTAGGGAAAATTCGTATTAACATGGTAATATTAATTACCAACAACAAAAGAAGAATACAAGTCATGTTTGATTTCTGCAATTACAAAAGGTTCTCTGAATGTCATATTAATACATGGCTGCCATAGTTCAATTCATTTTCAAAAAGTAATACACAGATAACATCTCTTAAAACGTATATAATTCTTTTGGTACTTCCAGTAAACATCAAAAAAGGTATTCACTCCTGACCTCCAAACAATCAACTCAAAATAATCAAGTTCTGAATATCAAAAATAATAAAAATTAAATAGTAAATAGTATAGCAAATATAATAAAATAATAAAAATTCTGGAACAAAATATAGTAGACCAGTTACATGCCATTGGGTTGGGTTATGATTTTCTAGATATGACACCAAAAAGAATGGAAGAAAAAGTATCCAATGTACACACCCCTATTATGAAATTACTTTATAGCTTTCATATGAAAGCTATAACCTAATAAAAGACTAAGAGTACAGGGAGGAGGGGGGAGGGAGAGGAGAAGGGGGACTGGGTGAAGGGAGGGGGATTGGAGGGATCACTTCTGTGGTTTATCTTACAAGGGTACAATTGAATCTTTCTAAGAGTGGAATATAAACGTCCTAACACAATAACTAAGAAAGTGACATGAAGTCTATGTTAACCAGTTTGATGGAAATGTTTCAAATTGTATGTGAAAACACCACACTGTACCCCAGAAGTGCATTAATGTACATAGTTAATATTCAATTAAAAAAAAGAAAGAAAAATTGATAGCTTATGCTTTATTAAAATGAAAAAGTGTGTTTTATGAAGACACTATTAAGAAATAGAAAGTCTGAAAAATACAGAGAGAAAAAATTGCAAGCTATATATTGAATAGAACTTGTTTATATTGTTTATACCAAGATCTCTTAAATTACAACCATAAGAAAATAACTTTTAAAAAATGAACACAGATTTGAACATCATATAACTTACAAAAATAGATGTAGGTGTCAAATAAGCACATAAAAATGCTCATCATTTTTCATTATGGAAATACAAACTTACAACCACTATGAGACACACCACTATACACTTATTCAAATAATAAAACTTTATAAAACTGACAAGAATTATTGCTGGAGGGAATCCAGAAAAGGAAGCGTCAATCATTGCTAGTGGGAATTCAAAAATGGCATAGCCACTTATAAAAATAGTCTATCAGTTCCTCAAAACACAGCATAGATTTCTCATTTGATCTAACAATTGTGCTCCTAAACAAGTTTGAAATCATATGTGTACAAAAATCCTGCTCAGTAATAGTATAACAGCTTTAATTTATAATTGCCAAAAGTATGAAGCACTCAAGATGTATTTTAGTTGGTGAATGGATAAATAAACTATGATACTTGCATCTCTCTAGTGGAATATTAGTCAGAGAAAAAGATATGAGCTCTCAAGATGTGAAAAGATATAATTTTTAAAAATGCATGTTGCCCTGTGAATGAGTCAAGACTGAAAAAGTTACTTATTTGCTAATCAAATTATATGATAGTCTGAAAAAGACAAAATGATAGATGTAATTAGATCAGTGATCACCAGAGATTTGCAAAGAGGGGAGCTAATTAATAGAGGTACAAGACATCATAGCATGGAAAAACTACTCCATGTGCTGTTTTAATGGGGACACACTGGGAATTAAAGCTCAAAGAATGAACTTTACTGTGTGCAAGTATTGAGAATGAAAACGAAACATTTTGAAAGTGGGGGTTCCCAAGATAGAATACAGAGTGTGATTAAAAACAACCTAATTGGGGCAGTGCCTGTGGCTCAAAGGAGTAGGGTGCTGGCCCTATATACCAGAGGTGGTGGGTTCAAACCTGGCCTTGGCCAAAAACTGCAAAAAAAAAAACTAATTGTATTGCAGATGTTTGAAGCAATCTCCCTAAATGAGACTAGGGAAAAAGCTGCTGACCTATGCAACTTTGGAATGGCATGAAATTTAATTTATAAGATTAAAGGCAAGAGAAACTACACATAAGCACTGTATTCAAGTTGTTAATTTTGCATAGCATAATTGAAGGACTACTGTATATTTATCCTGTAATTGACTATTTCAGTGAATGAGAGTCAGAAGATTGGAGTCAAGTTTCTCACTGTTGAAGTACTGGGTTTCAGAGGAACAGGGAAAGAAGCCAAAAGGCCTATCTGCCAATGGATTAAAGTTGGAGATATCATTATGAACTCCTGTTTAGTTTAACATAGACACAGGTGCTTGCAAACAGAAATGCTTATGGTAGTGTGTGTATACAGAAGTTAATATTTAAACAAATGTATTCTTTCCCTAGTGACAATAGCACTCCAGGGAGGACAGTAGTTCCCATGCATGGTGTATCATACCATTCCCCAGTCAACAGAATCAGTATTCTTTGGAGAAATAGTTTGGGGAAGTAAATAGACATATATAAGATGTACTTGGGCATTTCTAATACTAAAAGTAAAGTATGCTCAAAAAAGAAGCAAAATGCATGTGCATACAAATAATTAAAGATATCCATTGAAAAGACACAGGCACAAAATGAAAGACTTCCCCATGTTAAAAGGTTGAGAGAATTTGGGCAATCAGAAAATTACTAAATATTGGACTATAACCCAAAGTACAAAAATCTTTTTATGTCAACACTGATATAAATAAATGATCAGATAAATAAATGGAAATGAATGGACAAATATTTGTGTTAAAATTGACTTAAGTAAATATTTAAATATTCGATATTCAGGGAAGTGGGCAATAACTCCTCATTCCTAACATGCAGATTGCATATCATTACTTCCTTCTAAAAGTACATTATATAGGGTGGTAAAAATAAATAACTTTATACTGGAGATACCCACTTGACCAACACAGCTTTGCCTCCACGATTAAGGTTGATCAAACACGATGAGTAAGTCTTGTTTATTTATAGTACATACCCTAGACATGAGGAGATAAAAATGTCACTTAACCTCTGTGATCTTCCTCCTAAAATAGTAAACTCCATTTAATCATGACAGAAATCCTAATAGAAGCACAGTTCACAAAATATCTGGCTTCTTAAAATTCATGGTCAACAAAAACAAGGAAAAGTAGAGCCTAAGGAGACGTGATTGGGTGGTGTGTGTTATTCAGGATGGGATCCTGGATTGAAACGGAACACTAGATAAAAACTAAAATATTTAAGTAAAATATGGACATTGGCAAATAATAATATATCAATATTCATTTATTAATTGTAGTAAGTGAACCATGCTAATATGTTAATTATAGGGGAAACTGAGTGAAGGTCATGTCCAACAATGTGTACTATCTTTGAATTTTTTTTTCAATGCAAAAATTATTCTTAAATCAAGTTCATAAAACTTTTATCTTTTAATGATGATCAGTCAGTCCAACAATATTATGACATATTTCCCAAATGCCTATGGTGTGACACAGTCTGTGTATAGTTCAAGTTTCAAGGCATCTTAGTCCATGTGTACAACTGTAAAGGAATAGCTGGCACTAGAAACCTTATAAAGAACATGTATTTATTTCTCACAGTTCTGAAGGCTGGGAAATCCCAAGCTAGCAGACTTGTTTGTCCAGTAAGGGTTGCATGCTTTAAGGGCAGGACATTGAATTTCCACATGGTAGATGATGAGCATCAAGAAGCCCCTTCTACAAGAGCCCTAACTGTGTGCAGTTAGGTATACTCTGGTATAATTACCTTTCAGAGGCCCTACCTCTTGGCTGGGAGCCTGTAGCTCAGTGGCTGGGGTGCCAGCCATATACACCGGAGCTGGCAGATAAAAAACCAGCCTGGGCCTGCCAAACAACAATGACAACTACAACCAAAGGCCCTACCTCTTAATATTATCTCCTTGCAACTGAATTTTGGAGAGAACATAAACCATCCCAAAGATAAAATGAATACGCATGATTAGAGATACTTATTAGTTTAGTTTTGGGAGGTATCTTGATAAATAAATTGCAATTAACACTAAATATGTAATCGGAAAACCCATACATTTATTGCTGATAATTGGGATGTTCAATGATTTGATACTTCTACAAAAATCTTTTTCTTTTCTTTGAGACAGAGACTCAAGCTGTCCCCCTAGGTAGAGTGCTATGGCATCACAGCTCACAGAAACCTCCAACTAACTCCTGGGCTCAAGCAAGTCTCCTACCTCTACCTCCCAAGTAGCTGCGACCACAGGCGCCCTCCACAACGCCGGGCTATTTTTTGGTTGCAGCCATCATTGTTTGGTGGCCCAGGCTGGATTCGAACCTGCCACCTTAGGTGTATGTGGCTGGCACCTTAGCCACTTGAGCCACAGGTGCTGAGCCTACAAAAATCTTAATGCAGATCCATGAAGACATCCTTTCCCCTATGATCTTGTAAGGAAAGTGTCATTCATCATAGAGAAATTAAAATTCCATTATTTTCCAGACCTGTTAGAGCCCTTATACACAGTATTCTATGTTTAGATTAGAAATTGAAGCAGAGAGAGATATTCAACATCATGCAGACATTTATTCTAAAAAATAATGTATTGTTATAGCTGATCTTTCAAGCATATTTAAAAGGTGAAATGCTTTTAATAAATTAAATAAGGATTCCACAATTGCACATGATATTTGAAGAAATATGTTGACAGACACTGAAGAAACTATAAAGATAACAAAAGATACATTTTCTTAGTTCTTCCCATGGGTTTTACAAGAGAAGTCAAAAAAATTAAAATGTTTACAAATATCTTTGCCAAGATGGCTTTGGGGTTATATTCTTTCACTAATATTGAAGAGATAACATCTGATAATAGAGTCAAATCTTAGAGTATTTGATAACTTTATCTCCTACAAAAATCAATATGCTTTTTAAATTTCTTCACTCCAGAAGGTCTTGTGAGCTATAAATTTTACTTTTTTTTTTTAAATAGAGCCTCACTTTTTCACCTAAGTAAAGTGCCATGGCATCATCACAGCTCACAGCAACCTCAAACTCTTAGGCTCAAACAACCCTCCTACTTCAGCCTCCCTAGTAGCTGAGTCTATAGGTACCAGCCACAATGCCCAGCTAATTTTTCTATTTTTGGTAGAGATGGGGTCTTGCTCTTGCTTAGGCTGGTCTTCAACTCTTGAGCCTCAACAATCCACCTACCTCAGCCTCCCCAAGTGTGAGGATTATAGGTATAAGCCATCACAGCCGAGTACTTAATTTTAATTTAATTTTCACTTCTCACTACTAAAAGTTTTTCAAACACTTTAATTTTGCATTTTTGTAGCGTGTGCTATGATTTTGATACAATCAGTTATGAGTCTTAGTTGAAAGTGACAAAAACTCAAATGTAACGCATGTAAGGCAAAAGGAGAACTTCTTGCTTGTGTAAATAAACCACAGTGGTACACGTGCAACTCAGACCTAAGTATGATTGGAATCAGAAACTCAATTTCCACTTTCACGTCATACTTTTAGCCTGTTATCTTTGTTTCTTGGTTCTCATTTTCATCCTATTTTAGACCCCATTTTGCCATTTTATTGGAAATATAAATACCAATGTTCAGCAACCTTACATCCCATACTCTTAGCATCATTAAGACTAGACAGCCCTTCTCTACTTATTAAGGTTAGGAAGGCCTTGGGAAGTATTCTGAAAGACTCATGTGGTCCTCAAAAATGCTCCTTAAGCTCCTGTCACATCTAGTGCACTCTTGTACCCATTAGAGATAAAACAGCTAACAAAGCACACAATCCCTGCTTTCATTTAAAAATCCACTGGGGTACAAGCACAATAAGTAAATACAATTAATATGTCATGTTGTAATATGTTATCATGAAAATAAAGCTGAAATAGGCACAAAAAATGCAGAAGAGATGTGATGTGTGGTATAGGATGGTCAGGCAAGGCTTTTCTGATGAGGTGACATTTAAGAAAAGATTTGAAGAGAATTGTAGCCATATGGCTCCCCATATGGCAGGAGTGGAAAGAAACAGGAACAATCTTTCAAGGAACAAGTACCAATCCAATTTGTACTGGGCAGATTGTAGGAGATTGACTATGCCAATTTATAGTGCTTTTATTTTTCTTTCCTTTGCAAATGACACTTTTAGAATATCATGATCATGTTTCCTGTTTAAATTTATGCTTTGTATAGGCCACCTAAGAATTATTTGTTCTCTGAAAGTTTGAAAAAAAAAAATACTTACTGGGCATATAATTTACATGGCACTTAAAAATAAATGTATAGAAAGCAATATCTATTTTACTTTCACTATTATAAGAAGAACATGTTAATAGATAATTATAAAAATAGATAAAAAGACTACAGGACATAAAGTTATTCTATTTTGCGTTATATCTTATCAATATTTCATTTAGTAAAGAAGGTATATGGTGATTTACTATGTGTTTTTTCACCTAACTTTGTGCCTGGTGTATTACATCACAAAGTTTTTTCTTACCTCAGGATAATATAAATAATCATTTATGTTTCTTTCATTTCCTTTGTATGTATGTATTTCCTTTAACATTGAATAGTCTAATGTATGGTAAGTATGGACAAATACAGATGATCCAGGAGGTTCATCTCCTGCCTGATCTGGGTAATTTAATAAAGAACTGGTTCATCATGTGTAAGTTTAATCAATCTTGCTACTAGACTCAAGTCTCCGTGTTTTTATTTTTTGTGTGTTTGTTTTAGATAGTCTCACCCTGATTCCCCAATTAGAGTATAGAGCAACCACAAACTCCTGTCCTCAAGCCATTCTCCTGCCTCAGACTATGGAGTATCTGGGAGTACAGTTGTGCACCATCAAGCTGAACTAATATTTTCTGGTTTTTACTAGGAACAAGGTCTTGCTCTTGCTCAGGGTGGTCTCAAACTTCTGAGACCAAAGGACTCTCCTGCCTGGGCCTCCCAGAGTCCTAGGATTACAGGCATGAGCTCCTACACAGAGTCCGGTCTCCTTGTTTATAATAAGGGCCACTTCTCCACTCTAATTATTACTCAATTGCAGGTGTTCCTGTACTCTTCCACTCTAAATATTCTCTATTGAACACAGGCCAGTATGTAAAGCAAAGTGTGCAAAGTCTCTGTAGAAATTTATTATTAAGTTTTAAAGAAAGAACTTGGGGTACTGTTTACATCCAATTATTACTTGACTTCACAGTTTTCCTCAAAAATCTCCTATTTCAAATCTTCACGTATGACACAAGTGTTTATCTGTGACCCAGTCACACAATTTTGATGTGTAACTTACGTGTTTTCAAGGTAGTAAACATCAACTATTTGATAACATCTCCTTTCATTAAATTATTATATAACATTCTCATGGACATTTCGCTTGATATTTGAATGTTTTCCATCATATGATTGGATTTTTACCAGCACAAAATAATAGTAATAAATTATTTAAAGAAAAAGAATATAATTGTGAGGTAGAGAGTGGTGGGGAAAACTTGAGATTCACAACAAAATTGGTAGGGTTCTTCTTAAATATAGAATCATCAGGAAGTCTGTTGAATTACGAGAGGCATGGGAAAACTGCTCACTTATGATATGTTTTAATATACATCATTTATACACATTTATATGTATCTATTGTTTATGAGGCTTTATATTTCATTTCTTAAAATTTCTGTATCTATTTCCATTCCTTGTGTCTTCACCTTTAAATAATTTTAAATTATCTCAACAAGGGTAAGAACTTTAATGAAAGATGTTTTGATTTCAGGCACACAAAAAGGGATTACTTATATTGATTTTTTAAAAAATGACAGAGAGAAATTAATAAATATGAAAGAACCTAAAGACTTAATTTCATAAGACTGAAAAGTGTCAGAATTACAAGGCATAGCACCCTGCACTTAATGGTAGAATAAAACTAGCACCTGCCATTCTGATTAAGTGTACCACCACTTCCAGAATATCATTCTGTACCTCACAGATAAAGATGACCTCTATTCTGTAATACATGTAAGTTGAAATGAATCTTTTCCAGCACGTACAATATTCAGGTATCATTGGTCTATGTGCATTTTCCCCTTTTGATTCATATTATTCTTGCCCCTCCACTTAGGACAGTAGCCATGCAAAGTGCCTGTAGGTTCATGTTTTGAAGGGTGTATGTGTATCATGCAGCTCCAAGGATTATTCTATAGAGAAAATTAGTGGTCCACCAAGATGCTTATTTTCAATTATGTGGATTCTTCACATAAAACAGACTTCCATTTTTTTGAGATGCATAAAGGGACAACAAATTCTTTGTGACTGGTCTTTCACAAACTAAATAATATCAAAAATGAAAATAAAAATGAGCTTGTATTCAGCTTTTGGTTAACAATACAGAATCATTATGATCAAATGGTCATTAAGAGCAAGATTTACATGTGAATATGTTTATTCTTTTAAATTTAATCCTACATTACTTTAGTTAATTAATGTTTTCAACAGTTTGCCTTTTACCTAAATCCTTTCAAATCATATAACATAATGATTGTCAGGGAGTAACAATTTTGAGATATTAACTTGAGGGACGTTTAATAATAAAAGAAATTTAGCATGACCACCTCTATTTATTTTGACATCATTCAAACCATTTTTTAATTCTAGAAGAGTTAAGAAATATAAAGTAAAATAGTAGGAGTACAGCAAAAATAAAATGCTATTAAAAAGTCATATGATGTTTAAAATACTAAATTTCTTGATACTTCCCTATGGTCTTGTCTCTTGGCATTAAAGCACCTGGGAGATTTAATTACTGTCCAAAACAATAAAATCTTCATGCAAATGCATTAAAATTACCCTGAGTCTATTTGAATTTTTATTAGATACTGGGATCTTATAGAACTTGTATATCTTGCAAAACTCTTGAATAACTAAAAACATTTTCTAATGAATTAAATGTCAAAAATATATTTATATGTATGTACATTTTTCTTATGTTATCTCCTTCAATTATTTATTTTCTACTACTATAGTAAATATTTTAAATGTGTGTTCTCCAGTGTCTTAAATTTTATGCTAGTGTTACTACAAATGAAGTATAGATGCCAGAACTCTCCTAATATCATGTAGAGGAAGTAAGCCAAAGGCTTGAAGGGGTGGGAATTTTGGAGTGGATTTATCATGTAAGTTGGAGATTCAGCCTACACCCTAAATGTATCTAGGGAACCCACAAAACATTTCCTTTGAAGAAATTTAGAAACGTATCAGTAGAGGAAATATCAGCAACATCGAGAAGCTAGTTACCACATCTTGCAAAATTTGTCAAAATAAAAGAAGTAAACCATGCTTGGTCTTTTTAGATTTGATAGGTAACATGCACCACATTTGAATGGAATTCTCTTACTCATTTATCAGATAATGCTCCTGAGTTTGAGAAGGTTACAGAGCAAGAGAAGGCTCTGCGGCCAGTCAGGCTTGTTCCTTACAACCAGCAGACCCAATGGAACTTGCAATGTCTTTGGCAAAGACGAATGTTATATGGAACCTCTCATAAGCATCAAGAAAAGGATCATAAAATCCACAGAGCAGACTTTTAGGGATTTTGAAATGATCTTTGCATACTTCACATAACTATGTGCACACTGCTGATGACTATTTTGCCTTTAGGAAAAAAAGATCTTTACTTGTTATTGTGTCCTGAAAAACTAAAAGCCACATCCTGCGATATAAAGTGCTCCATGATAACTGGATGCCCTCCAACCAATCAAGCCATAACATTGGGCATGCACAAGTTATTGTCAATGAAAGGAGCATGGAAGTGATTAGACTAAACAGATCTGAAAGGCCACACAAGTGACAAGATAGACAGACTCCTGACCTTTTACATCCTTTCATTCAGTGGACACTTACAGGCTCCTGGGGGATAACATTATAACAAGTAGAGGAGAAAATAATTCTGGCATGAATTACAGACAGTTCTACAATATTCCTAGCACCAACCAGAAGCGAACAGTCGGCAGCATTAGAGACTCATTCAAGGGCAGTCCTAAAGAAGAGACTTGAAATAAATTTGTGTGGGATAGAGCATAGAGCTGTAAATATTGTTTCTCATTATTTTTTGCCAGAAAAATGGCCAGAAGCAAGGCCAGAGTGGTTTGTTTGTTGTTAATATAAGGGCATTTATAGATGCTGTGAACCCACAAAATGGAAAGTAACATTTATTAAAATTTTGCCTCTCATTTCTAAAATAAAATCTTTATAGTTTACGTTGTGACTTTGGGACTTGTACTTTACAAACTTCATTTCTACTTTACTATTTACCTGAGTGTCCAGTCTGCCAATAGGGAACTGAATCCCTCGGGTTTATTTCCTGTTGCCCTACTGTTTATCCCCTGTTTCTGTTGATTTCCTTCTACATTCTCATCTATTTTTTCCCTGGCATCCTGTTTCTTTCCATAGCAACAGTTTAGTACAGTTTCAAATCTTTCTAAAATTCAAAACATCTGACTCAACCCCTTGAGAGACCTCAAAGTCCTCATCCTAGCAGCCTCTATCTACCTAGTGCTGGTCCCAACCCCAAACTTTCTGCAAATTCAGGCAACACTGAGGCAGCAACATCCATGGCATTTCTTTTCTAAGATTCTAATCCTTAATGATTTCAATTTCTTTCCTTTGTTTTCCCAGGATTAACTAGCTTAATGCTAGTTATTTTCTTTCTTTCTTTTTTTTTGAGCCTCAGGAGCCTCAAGCTGTCCCCCTGGGTAAAGTGCTGTGACCTCACAGCTTACAGCAACCTCCAATTCCTGGGCTCAAGCGAGTCTCCTGCCTCAGCCTCCCAAGTAGCTGGGACCACAGGTGCCCACCACAACGCCTGGCTATTTTTTTTTTTTTTTTGGTTGCAGCTGTCATTGTTGTTTGGAGGGCCTGGGCTGGATTCGAACCCGCCACCTTTGGTGTATGTGGCTGTCGCCTTAGCCACTTGAGCCAGAGGCGCCTAGCCAATGCTACTTATTTTCAATAGTTACTACTATCCTCCTGTGAATTCTAATATTCTTTCTCTGGTTTTAGAAAAAAAAAGTATATATATTTATGATTGTTGATAGTATTTCTTTTTTTGTTGTTAAAATAGTTGGTATTTTGCCTATCCCATTGCTGAACATGGGTTGAAACAAATAAGTGGTATGTTTTTAGATAATTAGCTAAATAAGTATTTAGATAGATGATTCAGATAGAAAAAAATAGAAATTTACAGCTAGAGATAAACAAATCTACTTTACTTTTTAAAAAAAAAATCACACAAAAGGTTATAAGCATAGGTTACCCAAGTAGGAGCATAAAGATATAGGAAGAGGAGTGTGAAATAAAAGAAAAGAAAGAAGAAAAGAGGGCTGCGCCTGTGGCTCAAAAGGGTAGGGCGCTGGTCCTTTATGCTGGAAGTGGTGGGTTCAAACCCAGCCCTAGCCAAAAACTGCAAAAAAAAAAAAAAAAAAGAGAAAAAGAAATGTTAAAATATTTGTACAGTAAGACTGAAAATAATTAGATAAGTTATATAAAACAATGGACTTACCTTATGTCTTCTTGAATTTTTACCATTTGTAATATATTTTCAGTGTTTATTTTTAGTTATAAAGTAATTAAAATTAATAGATTTTACATAATTTATTTTTATCATTATTTCAATTGTTCATCTTTTTTTAAAGGCTTTATTGACAAATAAAAATGTTAGGATTTATAATGTAAAACAATGTTTTGATATATATACACTTTTTAAATAATTAAATCAATCTATCATATAAATAATATTGTGGTATTATGCTTTCTGGTAAAAACAGTTAAGATATTCTGTTAATAATTTTCAAGTATAAACAAATTTATTGTTCATTTTAATTGCTATACTGTACAATAAATTCCCAGAATTTATTCTTCTTGTATTACTGAAACTTTGTACACTTTGAGCAACATCCCCCTATCCCTCCCCAGGCAATCACCATTCCACTCCATATTTCTATGAGTTCAATTTTTTTAGATTCCATACATAAGTGAGAACAGGCAATATTTCTCTTTTTGTACTGTGACTGGCTTATTTCACTTTGTATAATGCCTAAAAGTTCATTTATATGGTTACAGATGACAAGATTTCCAGCCATTTTAGTATTCTGTTTATGTGTGTGTGTGTTGTGTATACAGTTGACCCTTGAACTATATAAGTTAGCACTTCACAGGCCCATTTATGTGCAGATTTTCTTCTGCCTCTTGACATTCTTAAGAAAGCAGATAAACTCCTCTATCTCCTCTTCCTCAGCTTATTCAACTTGAAGACAATGAAGTTGAATACCTTTAAGATGAATCACTTTCTCTTAATAAAGTATAAATATATTTTCTTTTCCATTATTTTCTTTATAACATTGTCTTATTTCTAGCTTACTTTATGCTAAGTTTAGAGTATATTATCCAAAATGTGTCAATCAGTAAGTCCTTCTGGTCAGTAATTGGCTATTAGCTGCTATATTTCTGTAGATTCAAAGAAATAGAAACTATGTTTTAGAAGAGACAAAAGTTATACCTGAATTTCAATTGCCCAGGAGTTGGTCCCTAAACCAAATGTGATTTGAGGCTCAAGTGTATATATTTAGAGACATACATATCTACACACACATATGTAAATACATTTTTATATATGCATTATTCTTTCATCCATTGGTGGACACATGGATTGATTATATTTCCTCTGACTATATACTGAAAAATAGGATTACTCTATCACATAGTAGTTTGATTTTAATTTTTTAAGAAATGTCTGTACCTTTTTCTGTAATGGAAGTACCATTTTACGTACAGAGTAGTAGTATATAACAGTTCTCTTGTCTCCACACACTTACCAACACTTGCTATCTTTCATCTTTTAGTAGCAGCTACTCTAACAGCTATGAGATGATATCTCATTGTGATTTTTTTTTTATTAAATCATAGCTGTGTACATTAAGGCAGTCATGGGGTACAGTGTGCTGGTTTTTATATACAATTTGAAATATTTTCACCAAACTGGTTAATATAGCCTTCATGGCATTTTCTTAGTTATTATGTTAAGACATTTAAATTCTACATTTAGAAAGATTCACATGTACCCTTGTAAGATGAACCATAGGTGTAGTGCCACCAATCACCTTCCCTCCACCTCCACCCATCTCCCCCCTCTTTTCCCTTCCCTCTCCCCTTTCCCCATATTCTTGGGCTATAATTAGGTTATAGTTTTCATATGAAAGCCATAAATTAGTTTCATAGTAGGGCAGAGTACATTGGATACTTTTTCTTCCATTCTTAATGATTAGTGATGTTAAATTGTGTGTGTGTGTGTGTGTATTTGGTTGGTTTTTGTATTATCCATTGGCCATTCATATATCTTCTTTTGAAAAGTATCTGTCCGGGTTCCTTGCTCGTTTTTGATTGAGTTATTTGTGTTCTTGCTATTAAGTTGTTCTAGTGTCTTATATCCTTTGGTTGTCAGATATATGGCTTTAACATTAATATTTTCTCCTATACTATAAGTTTGTCATTGCTTTACCAAATGTTTCCTTTGCTGAAAAAAAAAAAAGCACTTTTTAATGCCATGTTATTGGTCATTCTTTGCTATTATTGCCTGTGATTTGGGGCTATATTAAAAAACTTATTGGCCAGACTAATTTCAATAAACATTTCCTATATATCTTATTCTAGTAATTTTATAGCTTCAGGCCTTATTTTCAAGTATTTAATCTTTTTTTACTTGGTTTTTCATATGGTGTATCTGGTGCATATGGTTAATATACTATAATATGTGGCGACCCATCAGGCCCCTATGACTCTGGTCTCGGTTACCACAGGAAGGAACCAGGCAAGAGTTGGATTAGAAGTATAAGCTTGTAGGAGGCGGGCTAGCCCTTACTTGCAGGGTAGCCCGTAGCAACCTCCACACCAGCCTTTTATTGAGACAGGATAATATAGGTGAGGGGAGTAATTAACAATGACTATGTGCTAAAGGCATGGGCTCCATAAGGAGCTCCTGCAGATGAATGGCCCGAGGGTCCGCCCCTCAGCTGCAGATCATCTTGCTCAGATGTCATCTGGCTCTTGGAGTCCCCTACATTTTCCCCCTCTAGTGTATTAAAGACATTTCTGAATAGGCAAGGGAGAAGATCTATTGTTGGTTGTTTCTGCCGTTCTCCTCACCGAGGAACTTTCCTTAAGTAAAAGAAACAAAAAGGCATATAAGTACAACCAATGGAACTAATCTGGTTATAAAGGAAACTAATTTAGCCAAACTAGGCATAGGGGAAAACCTGTCCCCTTTGTGCTAATCACCACTCAACTATTTGCTATCTACTGGGCTCATGATGCTTCCCTGGGAAGTATTACCTGAAGCTAAGTTAGGTGGGGGAAGGTCTGCACTGAACTCAGACCCTTTCCAAAAAGCAGTTTAACTTTAAGTCAAGATCAGGTGCCCAACTAAAACAGAAACAAATCCAAGTGAAATTCTCTTACCTTGCTGATACTAGAATAACCTCTACCTTAAAGCCTGTTGTTCAAGGTCTTTTTAAGTTGAGAAAACAAACTGAGAAAATCTCAGCTGAGAGAATTTATCATTTCTTTAACTATGCGAACTTTAATGGATGAACAAAAGATAACGCTTTTTCTGCAATCTTTGCAAACAAGGATTTTTCTCTCACTATTCCAAGGGTTTTGCTACTCGTGGTCCTAAATCCACCCTTCACAGATCACAAAAGACTGTTACTCATGGATTAGTGGTTCTGCCATTCACAGCTCCTCTCAAAAGCTGTTACTCATGGTCCCTTCAAGGGTACCACCCTTCACAATTCCTCAGTAGTGGAGTTTTTCCTGCTTAAACTGCTTTTCCAGCGGAATCTTTGCTAAATGATTCCAGACTCTTTTTTCAAATGGAGTTCCCTAGCACAAAGATGATTTAACTCTTAGTCTAATTATTCTCTATCATCATCCATAGGTCTGGTTTAATTTCCTCAGTTTTATGCTGAGGCACCACACGTCTAACTAAGTTGGCAGAGTGCTCCCATGGCATAGAATTGAATTATATTGTTTTTCCATGAATAGTTTGAAATAAAAGAAGTTTAAAAAACACCTCACTTATTTCATGTGAGGTTCCCTTGCTTCTAGATTGGCTATAAGGTCTCACTTGTCCTGAGCGGAGTTTCCCTTTGGACTTCCCCCTACTGTCGACCAAAGGCTTCACTTACATCTGAGTGTCACTTCCCATTTGGCTATGTCCCTGGTGTCCTGTTGTGTCCTGCTCTATCCTGTCAACTTACACCAAATGTCCTGACCCATCGGGTCTCTGCGGCCCTGGTCTTGGTTACCGGAGAAGGAACCAGGCAAGAGGTGGATTAGAAGTACAAGCTTGTAGGAGGCAGGCTAGCCCTTACTTGCAGGGTAGCCCTGAGCAACTTCTGCACCAGCCTTTTATTGAGACAGAATACAAGTGAGGGGGGTAATTAACAATGACTGCATGCTAAAGGAATGGGCTCTTTCTCCATAAGGAGCTCCTGCAGACGAATTGCCCGAGTGTCCACCCCTCAGCTGCAGATCATCTTGCTCAGGTGTCATCTGGCTTTTGGCATCCCCTACAATAATATATATTCCAAGTCTATATATTTTGAGTGTATTTTTAATCAAGTTTTACTGTTAAGAACAATTTCATAATAAACAATCTGGTACATATGTAAAGAGGTTTTTTTACATTAAATATTCAAGAATAGACATCTAGTATGGCAAATTTGGAGGGTACATCTGCTCAAGTAATCTTCCCACCCTATTCTTCTTAAAGAGTATCCTGCCCACTCTTAGCCCTTTTTACCTACTTGTGTGCTATAATATCAATTTCCTCATGTATGCATGTGCACACGTGCATATTTTCATGTACAAAAAACTGACATTGAAAAAATTAAATCTATAGATTTGAGGAAAATTAATTCCTTTACAACACTCTACATTTTAACTAGTAGATAGGTTGTATGTTTCTATTTATTTTTGACTTTTTAAACTTCTCTCAATAATAAATTATTTTCTCCTTAAAGCCTGAATTTATTCCTAAAGCTTTATATTTTGATGCCAAAATAATTTACATTATTCTAAACTGTAATTTTTAAATCAGTTTTCATTTTCTAACAATTTTTTCCTAATAAAATCATGATATTTTTTGAACTATGTTGCTTTTATACCACCAATCTTGCTTAACGGTCTTACTAATTTTAATGAAGTGTCTACGGATATGTTCTTTTGCATTTCCTTCCAATCTTGTCTTGTCGATTATATCAACACCCAGAGGCATTTAACACAACACTAATGCTTGCTAATCTACAAAAAGAGACTGCAAGTGCAGAATTGGAGCTTCCTGCAGCTAAGAGTAAGAACGTTGTATTAATGGCCAACATATTAACATGGCTTATTGCTCATTAGTCACTGTGCAATAGTGTCGTGTTCTATATTAATAAGAAGATAGTGTGGGGGGGGTTAACACAGAAGAAAGGTGTTTAAGAGTAGAAAAGTTAAGAATATGGACATAGATACTAATGGTTGAGAACTTTATTCTCTAGAGGTTACATTACTTTTTAAGGTGCAAACTCATGTAGAAGTTCTAAAATGGTGGGGATTCTAAAACTGAACTTGAATTACTCAATTATAATAAATAGAATGCCAAAATTTTAGCAAAAGCAATAATTATTTTAGACAGTAGCCATGGAAAATATGGCAGAGACATTTTTAACATGGGTGACTAAGTAAATGGTCTATATATTTAAATCATAGGACTGTGGAATGAGGAGGCTTGAGGTCGCTGTTAAAAATCCAACATTTTGGAGATACCTTTTATGTTACTTTTGAGAAACCTCATTCACAAAAAAAAAGTTTTCCTTGGCTTTGTCGGTTTTAAGATTAAAACAAAAGCATGTATTACAGATGCAGTAGCAGTTTTGTACATCACAACATGAAGGCAAAGCAAGGACACATTTTATACATTCCGGGCTGCTCCGGTAGGGACCAGATGCCTTTGCAGTGATTTTACCTGATCAGCCCTGGTGTGGGATGAGACGGGAGTCTCGTGGGTGATGTCAGCAGCACTCTCCTAATTTCATGCCCAAATGAAGCAATCAAAGGAACCCAGTCAGCATAAAAGGAGAGCGTGTGCCAGATGTGCGGCTAATGTGAGAATGCCAGGGAGCAGGCTCTGTGGCTGGCAGAAGCTTGTTAAGCAGGGCTCAAGTCCATGAAAAACAACCTTCTGGAAGTTCTAAGGCAAGAACTATCTTTGAAAGCCTTAGCTCTCATCAGGAGAAAGTATATGATCAAACTGCTCACATATCATATATCTAGAGGAGCTCATTTTTATAGGTGGAGTTATTAATAATAAAATAGAAAGGATGATTTTTAAATGTTTTAGCAATCCACTGAATTTTGCTTTGCATTTTTATCTATATGTCATATTCAATTTTATTTCCTTCTCTGAAGTTACTTTTCTTTATTATCATTATCTTTAAAATAGTGGAAATTTAGAAATATAAACAGGAATGGTTAAAACATACAGTCATACTTTCATATTTTTAATTTATTATATTTAAATTAAGAATGAAAATGCACATTAGTTTGACTTCTTTCAGTTTCCATATTAGTTCATTTATAAAATGCCTTCTCTTATATTTTAATCATAAGTTAAAGTGTATGTTTCATTAATTCCAGCTGGCTCATTTGTATTCTCCAGAAGATAGGCTATGGAGAAGCTTTAATTAGCAAATGTCTTTAAATTTCATGTGCTATTATTCCATTTCTGTTTAGAGAATAAATATATCATAACTAAATTATATATTTTAAAAAACCTTTAGAAAATACACCTGGAAAATTCTCAAGAATCCAGAAAAAACTTCCTACAATACAGGCAACTGCTATTTCATAAACATTCAGGAAAAGTGCAAATGACAAAGTGATTTCATGGTTTGAAGAAATCACACATAGTTTTATTAGTGGCAGAAATTTCACATTTAATTTTCATCAGAACTTTATGAAAAGATGTTTTGTTGTGTCCTTTTTAAATCTGTAAACTGAGTTGCAAAGACATTATTTAGCTGTGCAGAGGAAATCGACTCTTTAGGGGTGGAATAGCTATTTGGGCAGTGGCTTCATGAACTTTGCTATAATCCATCACCCTATGCTGCTTTTCTGAGATACCAGTAAATATGTAGATGCAGACACAAACACAGATGATATACGTGAAAATGTGAAACATACATGAGCATGCAAAAACATATACATTTTGCCACTTCCATAACCACTCTTCTGGGTTAGTCAAGAGAAGAGGAATCAACAGAGACTCAAAAATCAAATAGGACATATAAAAGGTGTGAGGCCTGAGTCTGAAAAAAAAGAAATAAAGATCTTTTACAAAATGAATCACTAGATTATTACACACACACCTAGGCTTAGAAAGGCACCTAGCATAGGAATCACTGATATAAACATTAGATACCACTAATAACATATCCGTGTACCATGTCTTATATCCTAGTTGATTTTACTAATCATTCATTTGAATGTCCTCTGGGTGTATTACTATCAAGTGGGGAGCACGGTATAATATATAATCAAAATGAATTTTCATTTTCTAAGTGGGATTCACAACAGAACACTGACAGCCCTTTCAGGAGGTGGTGTTGAATATCCGTTACTTGTGTCATATACTAGGGTCCACTAGCAATCATCATTATATATCAAAATTATGTTGAAGCAAATAAGAATACAAAATTGGATTTTGTTTGTTGTTTGTTTGAGGCAGAGTCTCCCTTTGTATCCCTGGGTAGGGTGCCATGGCTTCATAGCTCATCACAACTTCAAACTCTTGGGCTTAAGAGAGCCTCTGACCTCAGCCTCCAGAGTAGCTGGGACTACAGGTGGCTGCCACCATGCCTGGCTCTTTTTGGAGACAGGGTCTCAATCTTGCTCGGGAAGGTCTTGAAATCCTGAGCTCAGGCAAGCCACCCACCTCAGCCTCCCAGAGTGCTAGGATTACAGGCATGTAAAACAGGTTTTTATAACCAAGACCAAAATTTTCCTTCTGAAATTACTCTTATTTCTCACAACTGCTCTTAAACAGTTTATAGTGCTTTCCTGAGAGTATTTTAGGTGCTTCTAATTTAGAAGTTTCTTATTTAATACAAATACTCAATGCCCTTCTTAGAGTCCACCTGTAAGACATAAAACAATGCATGGAGAAGAGGAACGTCACGCTGGATCACGAGCATTAATATATGAAGCATAAACACCTATTTGCTGCCTGTCCAGTCAAAATACACATGTGTTCATCAGAAATAAAAGCAAGACAACACCTTATTCTCTGGCAGGATTCTATCTTGGCAGGTGCCTATATATAGCATTGCTCCTCTCCCTCCTGCTCATCTCTTCTTTTTCAACCTCATTTTTCAACTTCTGATTGTAATTTTGCATTTGTAATCTGGTTATTTGTGGAATTATTTTCAATACCTGTCTTTTGGGGCTCTTTCACATCACTATATTAATTTGTGTTAGACTAGTTTTGCTACCCAACTCTAGTGCCTCTGCTACCCTGAGTTCAGTACACTCTGATTTCATTCTCTGCCTGATCTCCTGGATAGATGCCTGCTGCATGCTTCTCCTCTCTCTCCTCATCCCCTCCTTCATGGCACCTGCCCAATCTTCACTCCTTCCTTCTCTCCTCAGACATCTTCCTGTAGTAGCCACAATGGATTGCAACCTCCTTACCTCTTAACACTTACTTCCACTTGGCTGTTCTCTGCTGCACCCCAGTGGCTATATTACTATTCGCCCTAAGGCAGGCTGTGTCCGTTTTAGCTGCACTAAAACCTGGAGTAGGGCAAATGATAAAGCTGAAAATACACCAAAAGTATATAAACAAAAAGAAAGTGAAATGCTGTTTGGGTAATAATGTAGACCTCGGAGGGCGGAGAGACCCCACTTCAATTTAAATAAGTATGAAAGTCAGTGGGCTAATGACCCTGGACTCAACTGACCTGGCATAGTCTTCACCTTAGATGGCTGCCTAACTACAGATATCAGGGGACTTTCTGGTATAGAAGAGGACACAGTTGTGTTTCATTTACTACAACCTCATGTATCATTGATCTTGTATATGTCCTTTTTGTAGCTTTTTCTTGTTGGATCTATGGTAAAATAAAGTCTAAATAAACTCAGTTGAGTGTAAGTAATCATTCTCATAAATCTTCAAATCTGGCCTAGCCTTGGGGGTCTGGATTAATTCCTGCACTTCTAGCCATGAAGTTGTTATGTGAGTCAGTCTCACTCTCTAAGGAATTTATGAGAAATTTCTTAGCAAAAAGGTGACAAAATTTATGTTTATAGCATAATAAGATGACATTATTATATATAACTGCCATGTTTAATTTCCTTAGACTGTAAAGTTAAATAACTGCAACAGCCTAAGGGGAGAATAATTTTCAATAAGGAATAATTCACAAGAAGTTGTAATTTGTCAGAGATTATCTGTCTAATTAAAAGCAATACCAGATCACCACCCTAGTGATTGTTGATCTAAATGAAGTTGTGTCTTGAAAATTGCCTTAATACCTACCACATACTTGGAAAGTACAGAATTACAGTCATGATATTCACTCATGTTCCAGAAAACAATGTTTGGTTGCCCTTACCTTACAGGACTTTGTGAAATTTAATTTTTGAATTCAATGTTTGATGTGCCTTAACTATTTTCTCCTTCAAAATGTTAAACATGTTTGAGATACTAAATATTTAGTATTTGTTGAATGAGAAAATAAATAAATTATCTGGTGATAGACCATACATTGGAGCCACATAAGAGAGGGAGAGAGAGAGTGAGGTTTTTATAAAAGTAAATTCAAGAAGATAGTAGTAGCTAAGATGAAGAAAAATCTGAAAGTATATAATTGTCAGAAGCAAAGACCCCTTCTGCTTTTTAGTGAACGTTTCTCTAAACTTTGAGGAGCCACTTAGAAACTAGTTTTTGATATCTAAACATAGCTACATAATCATAGTGGCAAGAATGTATATCAGAATATCTGAAATATGCATCAATCTGATATTGTTATTTTTTAACGTTTTTGATTTTTTGATTTTTATATTTTATTTCAAGATATTAAGGGAATACTTTTTTATTGTATGCATAGCTTTTGTAATGTTAAGTCGGGACTATAATTGTACCCATCACCTGAATAGTGTTCATTATACCTGTTAAGTAGGTTTTTGCCCCTCCTCACCTCCTCTGCCCTGCTTGATTTCTAATGACTTTTACTCTCCTCTACAAAATGGCCAACAAATACCTGAAAAAATGTTCTTACCTAATAGGTGCAATACAAGGGTATATGACACACTTCCTGGGTGAAGGGCTCAGCTACAACTTTGCCTAGCAAACACAAACCATGTAACCTAATCATTTGTACCCATATATTAATCTGAAATGCAAATAAATATTATATAAATAAATAAAATATGAAGAAATAGAAAAAATGCTCAATGTCACTAATTATCAGAGAAATGCAAATTAAAACTACAGTGAGATATCACCTTACCTCTATTAGATGGTTTTATTACCAAGTCCAAAGACGATAGATGCCAGCATGGTGGCAGAGAGAAAGGAATCCTTGTGCACTGTTGGTGGAACTGAAGAATGGAAAAATGTGGAGACTCCACAAAGAACTCAAAGGAGACCTAAAACATGAGGCAGCATTCCCACAATGTGGTATTTACCCAAAAGAAAAGAAGTCATTTTATCAATAAGATGCCTGTACTTGAATGTATATTATAGCACCATTCACAACTGCAAAGATGTGGAATCAACCCAAGTGCTCATCAGTTCAAGAGTGGATTAACACAACATGGTATATCATATCACAGAGTACTACTCACCTGTAAAAAAGACAAATTAATGCTTTTTACAGTAATTTGGATGCAACTGGAGACGATTATACTAACTGAAGTATCTCAAAGATAGAAAAGCAAACACCACATGTTTTCTCTATTTTTTAAATTTTTTAATTATTATTGATCCACAATGATTATATGTATTTATATGGTATGTGTACTGTTTTGATACAAGCATACACTGTGTAATGATCAAATTGATGTAAATGGAGTATTTATTGGCTAAAGCATTTATCATTTCTTGTGTTGGGAACATTCCAATTCTACTCTTTTATTTGTTTTAAAGTATATCAAATCTTACTTTTGACTATAGTCACTTTATTGTGATATCAGGTATTGTTCATTTAGTCTAACCATCTACCTATATTTTTGTACCCATGAGCCATCCTTCACTTTATTCCCCACTCCCTTCCCACCCTCCCTAGAATTGGATAATCATCATTGTACTCTCTGTCACCACAAGATCAATCACTTTAATATAACTCCCATTTATGCAAGATTTGTCTTTCTGTGTTTGACCTGTTTCACCCAAAATGAGGTTCTCTAGTTTTATCCATGTTGCTGCAAATGATAGGATTTCACTCCATTGTTTATTACAGCACTATTTACAACAGCTAAGATTAAGAGTCAACCTATGTGGTCCATTAGTGGATGAATGGATGAGGAAAATGTGGTGAATATACCCAATGGATTATTATTAACCTATAAGAATGATGTTGTGCCTTTTGACATCCCTTCTTATATCTTCATTTACTATTTTCAGTGATTGATACAAGTTTTACACATACTGAATTATAAATATAAAATATTGAAAAGAATTGAGATCCATAATAGCAAACACTTTTTTCTCAAAAAAGGTATTCTAAATAATTAACAAACTCTCTTAATTAACCATTCAGAACTTTCTTTTTGGCAAATATGTAAATCAATAGTGAGTAGAAAATGTTTGAGTTCAAAACATTTTTAAACTTTTATAAAGTTTAATTAATAAACTAATTATTATAATTTGATCATGTGCACACAGAATAGCATATGCTTTATACAAAATGCATTGGTGATATCATCATGTCAAGTTTAATCATCTGGCCTGCAATTTAACTTTCCTGGTTTGGATAGACAAAAATCAGAAAACTAAATTCAGTCTCTCCTACCAACCTCTACATCATTCAAATATTTCATAGTAAATACTCCTACTCCTTGAATATTATGCATGTACTTTGAAATCTATTTTAAACAACCACACAGGTATGCATATAAATAATTACAATATCATTTTATAAGAATATGTAGTTCACATGTAAAACTAAACATTTTAATGGAAACATGAAAATTAGAATGGAAATAAATTACTACTGGAGAGATAGATAGTGGTGTGTATTTTAGCAAGGAATAATGGCATTTTCATATCAGAAAAATGTATTCCTTCAAGTTATTTCTCCCATGTGTGAGGTCACTGCTCTGTGTCACTCTTCTCTGCTTGTCATGGATAGTGCCGTATTGAAACTGAAGTGCGGAAGCTGACATACACACACAACACTTTTGAAAACTGCTATTTTTAATCTTGACATAATCAGTAAAAATGTCTTCTGGTGTTTTACTTTCTCCACTATAGCACATCAGGTGATTTGGTAAAATGAATCTCAGAGTGTCAATTTCAAGCAGAAGAGAAACAAGTGTTCCAGGGAATCCAAACTATATTTTTCTCTCTGAATTTGAGCTTCTCTCTACCAATACAGGTTGTCCTTTATGAACTTTTTCTCTTAGACTCACTTTCTCGGAAAACTACTTCAGCTCTATTGCTTCTTTTGATAAAAATATTTTTTGAAATAAGTAAATTCATTAAGTTCATAATGGGATCAGTTTTAAGATAACTGAATAATTACGGAGAAGATTATTGTACTTTATAATATATTTTATTTGTCATTCCAGGCTTTGCCTATAGAATTTATAGTATGTTATGGATAATAAAATATTTTCAAGAAATAAAGGTGCAAACATTCCAGAAAACAACAAATGACGCAACTATTACTTATTTCTCTTACATTTTGCTGAATAAACCTTCACGTATTCCTAAGTATGTTTCTCAGAAAAGTCCAAAGGTATAAATACATGTCCAAATATTTATTTAATGAATGTCAACTTCAAATTATATTAACACATATCAGATAATAAAGTTTTGTTTATTTTTTATTACCATAATTGTATATTTAAACTACCCAGCATTATCTTTTTTTTTATATCACAGAATATCAGAGCTATACAAGTTCAGCTAGTTCACAACTGATCAAATGACTTTAGCTAAGAAAACTCTTCACATTTTCATATATTGTGTGAACATGTCATACAGACACACCCATAAACATACAAATGTAAATCTATCAAGTCTTTTCCTCTTAACTTACCATTTGTACCAGTATATGGGTCACCCCAAGCAGCAATAATTCTCCTCTGTAATAGATGATAGTTACAAATTTTTAATTTCATGACCACCAGAATCTTGACTGAAAATTTAATTTGGAGTCTGAATAACTCAGGTTGTGAATAATAAACCAGGAGTTGAATTTTATTATTACTTTTGCCTGTAACATAAGTTCATGTTTTATTTATAGTCACTAAACATCGTGCAACGATCAAATGTGGCATAGTTTCATGCAGTAAACTTTTCTTGCAAATCCGCTTTGAAATTACATCTGCTATACATGCCTAAAGTGGTTCCTTCATGTTTTTTGAAGTAGAAAATCTGTACTGAATTTAGGAGAGAGTAGAATAATTTTTAGGTTGAATGCATATCAAAACATTTTCCAAAAATATGCAAAATTACTGATTCGATGCAATATCGAACAAATGTCCTTACTTCAGGTATCAGAGATTTAAGCGTTCAATATTTTTATGTTTACTTAAATATGGTTTACATTTGTGTGATATTTCTTGGATTAAAAATCCTATTTTTTAAATTGATGTCTTGTTGTTAGGCGACAGTAATATGCCTGAAATCCATCCTAAGAGCCCTTCATGACTGTGCAGAGAAATACAAGATTCTTGTATATTTAAAGTTTTTCCTTTAGTCATTTTCAAAATAATGTGACAGTTATATATCTAGCAATATTAAACACGAAATTTCCTAGTAAACAAAGAAATTTGTACAACCTAACGCATTCACATAAGAATTGCAATAGAAGCGCAGAGGGAGCATGGCCCTGCTGACACCTTGCTTTTGGACTCCCAGCCTCCAGAATGTGACAGAATAAGTGTCTATGTTTCAAGCAAAACAAAACAAAACAAAAAAAGAATTGAAATCAAAATCCAAACTTACAAAACTGCTCCATGACTTATAAAACATTAAACCGAACAAAACTGTAAAATGCAAGACAAATGCTTAAGCTCAAACTAATAGAAGCAGCTCATTCAGAGACATATTTGTAGAATAATGCAGGCGAACTAGTCTAACAGTGATTGCTCATAGCCTCATGGATCCCACTGACTGTCCGAGCAGCTCTCTTGGTTTGCAAAGTGACCCATCCTGACAAGACAATTCATTGACTGACTCTTGGTTCCCTAATTCTTTAAGTAGTTTTCCCTGACTCCTTTTTAAGGAAATTCCCTAGGTATATATTTCCTACTGCTTTACTGAGCAAAAACTTACTGTGTTCAAATAGAAACAGGTGTGTTTCGGCAGCAATTCCATGGTGGACTTTCAATGAACTGTAGTTTCGATTACAATTACACGTACGTGATACCCTCCCTGGTAGACTAAGTAGGGTTTGTGTCTGAGAATCTCAACCTTCTCAAGGCCAACAAATCTGTCACAAATTTTATGCTTTGCATAAAAACTTTGCATATTTCATCGAGACCTTCACAGATGGGTTCATTTATTTTGTCTTGGAAACAAATCTCTCCATGACTTTTTGGTTGTATCATCAGGTTTAAACTTTATTTAACGAATGTAGGAACACTGCTTTGCCACTAACCACTCTATCTTTCTGCCTACAGATTACATTGTTATATATGAGAATAAGTTCATAAATTGGGAGAGAGATAAAAAGCCAGTATATCAGTATTCTGAATTCATCTCAGGGAATACCAAATTTAAAAAGTTCCAATCAGATTGCTACCATTTGCATAAACTGCCTGAAGAACTTTTTAAAAACCTTATAAAAATATTTCTGCATCTTTACTGTATATGAAAAAAATGGCTTTGGAAGACAGCTACTCTCTACACACTCAGTGTGCCAGGAGTATGCTGATTTATGAAATAAGACATTCTCAAATGATGCTTCACTTTTGGCTACAAGTCAATACCTCATGAGATTCATTGACTGATGAATTTGCAGAGGATTCTGGCTTATGGGCTATCATGGTTCAGTTTATCTTTCTAAATGGCATCAGTTCAAGAACAATTATAAATTGCTGAGATTTAAAAGAGAAAACCACAATTTGAAAAGTTATAACATAGACTTAGCTGTAAAGGATAACTAGTACCAGACTTGTTCAACCTCTTTAAGGGGCTAACAATAGTAAAACAACTCTTTTCAGCCAAAAAGATGGCATTTATGGACTATGATCCCAAGAAAAGGGGAAAATGCAGGAACTAATACCTGTGCTCATAACTTTGGGCATGAAGGCACTTTTTAGAACAGAGAGACTTGTGAGAGAATGCACATACATGAAAGAAGATCACACTGATCTCCCAGACATAAGGACACACATATCAGAGTAGAAAGAGGTGAAGAAGGCTGAGATTTTGTGGTGCAGGTCCAGAGAAAAGGCAGTAGCAGAGGTCAAACTCATGAAATGTGCACGGTGGTCCACTGTATCTTGGGCTGCCAACTGAGACATAGATTCACAGGGTTAGAATCCATAGCTGAAATAAGAGAACAATAAATGAGGAAACAGGAAAATGTTTGAAGAAATGTATTCACGTATCTAAAAAGCTCAACAAAACCGAAGGAGTGTAAATACAAAGAAAATTATTCCAGAACAAAATAATCAAATTTCTATAAAACTATCCCAAAACATGAAATAATCAAATTTCTAAAAACCATGATAAAGAGAAGAATTTTAACTGAAATAGAAAAACATACATATTGCTTTGAGGGTAACAAAGATAAAAAATGTTAATGCATGTCTTATTAAAAAATGTCAACCAGCACTCAATGATATAACACTTGGAAAGGTTTTGAGGGGGATATATCAAACTGTCATTATTTAACAGTGAAAATAATGTGTAAAAAAAAAAAAAAGAAAAGGAAGTGATGTTTTCATGTTTATCTTCTGAAAGATAAAAGAACTTGTCATTAATAGAACTGCCCTATAAAATTGTTAAAGAATATTTCTAGCTGCAAAAAAGATTATGTCCCAAATAGCACATATGTGGGTAAAGTTATAAAAGTTCTGTATGAATTTTTAATTTATTACAAGATAGTAAACTCTTTAAAGAAAATAAGAGTATAATATTTTATTTAATTTGTAATATACATTGAGCTGTATGTGTGAAATTTGACATTATGTGACAAATTTGACATCTGTCCGGAAATTGTGAAATGATGAAATAAATGTAAATTTATTTCTAGACTATCAAGTACAGGAATCAGGACAATGTGTCATGGTCAAGAAATCATTCAAGTCCTTAATGCAGTAATAGTTCAATTTTTATGTATGATGTAAAATACAGACTCAATTTCATTCTTTTGCATACATATCCAGTTTTTCAGAACCAATTATTGAATTTTAAAAGATTCTTTTTTTTTTTTTTTTTGAGTCGGAGCCTCAAGCTGTCCCCCTGGGTAGAGTGCCATGGCATCATAGCTCATAGCAACTTCCAACTCCTGGGCTCAAGCAAGTCTCCTGCTTCCGCCTCCCAAGTAGCTGGGACCACAGGTGCCCACCACAACTCCTGGCCATTTTTTGGTTGCAGCCATCATTGTTGTTTGGCGGGCCCGGGCTGGGGATTCGAACCCGCCACCTTAGGTGTACGTGGCTGGCACCTTAGCTGATTGAGCCACAGGCGCCGAGCCTTAAAAGATTCTTAATATGAAGGGTTGACAAATATGTAAAGCCATTAGAACTCTCATGCACTGTAGTGTGCATGTTTAATGGTAAAAATCATCCTTTAAATAGATCCATCTACATTCTTTTCTAATATTGCAAAATGCCTCAATTAGTTTTAAACCACGCTCCACCACAAATAAAGACCCCTTCAGTACCACATTGCACATTTCATAAAATCCTTTTATGAAATTCTGTGTTGAAATTGCCCCCATCCCTACCCCTATGGTTTTAAATTTTATAATTCTACCTTGGCTTCTGTATTCCAGCCCTAATTATTTGTAATGGCTCAAAAAATTCATCTGAGCCTTAGGCCATAAACAATGTTTAGTTTTGGGGGCTACTTAATGCTCTTCCTTAGCATCTAAATATGGGACTGTTTGAAATCCAACAATTTTAATTACAAATTAAACAGATTGAATTGCATTCCAAATAGAAAGTACGAGTAAGCTGTGAAAGGGCTATTTACCAAATATCATACCGAAATATCAAGATGAATATTTCCTTTAATAACTCTACCTAAAAGAATAATAAGTAGTATTTTAGCCACATACTTTGCCAATCCAAATAAACATCAGAGATTATATGTATGTAAAAGGGGAAGAATGGGTATTGGGTAATCACTGAGACCCTTTGCCTTAATAGTGAATCCTGATAATCCCACATCCCCCTCTCCACAGTATGAAGCCACTCTAAGGTCTACAACCTAGTGATATAGATGGGGGGTGGGGGAGATGAGAGAGAGAGAGAGATGCAGTAGTCTGTGTAGACTACACACCTAATCCCATATGGATAAAGCATTTGACTTCCTTCTCCTTTGGAATTTATATACAAAAATGAAAGTTTACTGTGAAAATGTTTTATCATAGGATTTTTCTCACCTATGTTTGGACTTGGAAAACAAATCTTATATAGAGACAAATGGATAAGGAATGTAAGAGAGAAAATTTGGAGGATAGAACAAGAGTGCCTGGGTGGCACCTGTGGCTCAAGGAGTAGGGTGCTGGCCCTATATACCAGAGGTGGTGGGTTCAAACCCAGCCCTGGCCAAATACTACAAAAAAAAAAAAAAAAAAAAGAGTGCCTAAAGAAATATTTATTTCATTTTCCAGAGGAAGTAAATAGAATGAGATGACTCAATATTTTCAGAATTAACTTAATCCTTTCTAAAGAAATATATACAAATAAACAAATGATAATCTTCACTAAAGTATTATTAAAGTAAAAGTACTAACAAAATTTAAAAACCAGATAAACTCTAATTTCTGGTTTAATGGGGAAATTCTTAACTCATAGATTGAGGGCAGAAAAATGGCAGAAAAATATATTCCTTTATTTGTTAATGGTATTTTCTAGTTTATATAAAAATCATTTTTCTTTTAATTTTTAAAATATTTTTCTAGTATATCAGAAGGTTTTATTGGATTGTTACATATCGTATGGACAATTCTTCTATCTTGCTTTGTTTTTTTGTTGTTTTGTTTTTTAGTATTATTATTTTTGATTCTCTCACCCTTTTTCTTTTAGACAGAGTCTTACTTTCTCATCCTGGATAGAGTGCTGTGGCATCATAACTCACAGCAACCTCAAACATTTGGGCTTACACAGTTCTCTTGCCTCATCCTTCCAAGTAGCTGGGGCTATAGGAATCAAGCACAACACCTGGCTGTTTTCTTTTTCTTTTATAGAGACAGGCTCTCGCTGTTGCTCAGGCTGATCTCCGACTCCTGAGCTCAAGCTATCTACCTGCCTCTGCCTCTCAGAGTGCTAGAATTACAGGCATGAGCCACCATGCCCAGCCCCTTCATTTTTTTTTTTTTTTTGAGTTTTTCTTTCCTTATCTACTTCAAAATAGTTCATGCAAACAATATCTGGAGCACTAGATTATCACGAGTTATTTGTAATATAGCCACCTGCATACTTTCATGGCTTCACGGTGTTTTCCACCTTAATTGGCTCTATTAATATCTTGCCATGGATAACTTGCTCGTGGGAGCTGTTCTGTGCAATGTGGGATGATTTTTAGCATTCTGTCCTCTACCCACAAGATGCCAGTGGGAACACCCCAGGTCTCACTGCCAAAATTGTCTCTAAATGTTGCCAAGCATTTGGAGTAAGGGTGTTAGGAATCAGGACTCATTCCTGGTGGCATACAATTCCTTGCTGCGTCGTATTCAATCTCTGAAAGGGCCCCCAATGATGTATCCCCCTATTCACAGCTTCGCTTGGTTCAGTCCCAAACTGTATCAGAGTTAATCTGACCAGTAGCATTTGGCAGAACAAATAGCAAGATAAGTATAAAAACACCTTGCCACCTCAGATTCTTTCTTTTCCTTTCTTGGATCTCTTGCCCTGAGGAAAGCAACTTACCATGTTGATGGCAGCCCCTGCAAAGGCTCACTGGGTGGGAATCAGAAACCACTGCCAAAATTCCATAGGAACCGAGGACACCAGCCACTATGGGGGTGCGCTAAGAGGCAGATCCTTCAGCATCAAAGTCTTGAGATGACTGCAGCCTAACTGCAGAGGCTGATAAACCCTAGGTCTGGACCACTCAAATGAACTATTCACAAATTTCTGATTTATCAAAATCATAATATAATAAGGATATCAACTTGTTATTGATAACCATTTGATATCAGTAAATGTGGAGTAATTTATACACAGTAATGATCACTAATAAAATCACGAATTCCCTGAGAGGCATAGCATTTTTGGCCATCTGCCCCTTTATTCAGCTTACCACTTTACTATCCCACGTTCGGTTCCTCTTTGTATCTGTTTAAGATATTCTTCATCACCAAAATATAATGGTACCTTTTCCATGAAGATTAAACCCCAAGA
>CAUYQV010174643.1:0-25527 GCA_963574575.1 Galagoides demidoff | reverse complement strand
TATATATATATATATATGTATATGTATGTTGAGGTTTAATTATAATTGGTATGGGATTCTTTATCATAGGTAAATCAACAGTTCATTATTATTTTAAATAACATTAATCTTCTCTGAAGAAAAAGTTTCACTGTAGTTCCTTGTAAACAGATACAGTTTAAGACTTTGGTTCCTACACACAGAATTTAGACAAGTAACCAGACACTTCCATGCATCTTGATATTTGACATGAGATATACCCATCATTTGTATTTCCCTTTTCATTTGTGTATTCTTAGTTTTACAGTTTCCAAAAAGGACCTGTCTCTTTTGGTTAGTCCTGGTGATTTATAAACACCAGTCAAAAAAGGAGATATTAAATATAATTTAGTAAAAGCTTTATAAATTATACAAAGGAAAGTGAGTTCAAAGGCATGAAACAAATTCATGACAATCATCTAAGTTGTGAGGCCCAGCTTCAACTAGAGCTCAACAACCGTCTGAGTAGCGGCAAGGCCCATTCTCTCACCACTACTTTGGAATGTCTGCTTGACTTTGGTTGTTATCAAATGATAGAAATGCTTTTCTCTTCTTTCCCTCAGATCACTGCAGAGTCCACTGCCACCCAAACAGAGCTGAGCTAGCTTCTAACACATGGCTTAGTTGAACTCTGTAGAATGTTGAAGTCTGGTTTAAGCATTATACAATCGTGTGCACAGGTTCCTAACTAGGTACGACTTAGGAGCCTAACACTTGTATAAATCTCCTTCAATAACTTGATCTGTCTCTGACAAACATTCCTCATTTCACAGTAGGAGTGCTCTCTCATGCT
The DNA here is from genome assembly GCA_963574575.1 of Galagoides demidoff. Lineage (NCBI taxonomy): Eukaryota > Metazoa > Chordata > Mammalia > Primates > Galagidae > Galagoides > Galagoides demidoff. The sequence continues at coordinate 24,716 of CAUYQV010174643.1, read as the reverse complement.
TATACTGCGATAAATTCATGAATAGCAACCTCAATTTGATTATCCTCTGTGGGAGATTGTAACAAATGGCACAAATATTTCTCCTCCTTATATTCTTTACCAGTGTGACATTAGCTCCTCCACCAAGGCCCTCCACCGGCTTTCCCAGAGTGGGCAAAGAACAAAGGACCTCTCACTTCACCCCTCTCTAGAGAGGCAGGAAGTCCCCAGTCCTGTACACCTGGGAATTTCCACCTCTGAGCCGGGTCTCCACTATGCCTGATGTAAAAGTGAACAAATATTCTGTCTGCTGAGCCCACAGCTCACCCTTCCCCCTCTCTGGCCCCTGCAGAGGCCGGGGTGTTGGTGAGATCTCTGAGAGGCCGCTGCATGGTGTGGGCTGCTGAACCAGGCTGTTTTGAGAGGAAGCAGTGGTGCCAAGTTCAAACTTTGGTGTGGGGTAATGTGGTGTCTCCTGGTTCCTATTCCTGCTAAAAGGGACCTTTCTTCAGCCCCTGGATAACCCTCGCCTGGTGTCTGTGCCTGGTGATCCCTGGTGACCCTCTGAACTTGTTTGAGTGGGTCTTGCTCACACTGCCTCAGCAAGTTTAACTTGACCTTTAGTTCATAACCCTTTGCAGATTCTTGTGCTCTGGCCCCCTGGCTGGGGCTGCAGGTTCACAGCTTACTCGACTTTATTTGGGGAGGGGGTGTTGGAGCAGTGAGGGGTGAAATCAGCTGGGCTGCCTGAGGATTCTCCTCCTCCATCTGTTGCTGGCAGGGGCAGGGGATGTAGCAGTTCATATCTTTGGGCAGCAGAGATTCAGTCAAAATACCTGGACTCCTTTGAATTGGGTTGGTGGCAGGCTGACAGCAGGACAGAGCCTAGTTGTTATCTCACCAGGCCGGCCCTCAGACACTCAGCCCTGAGTGGAGTGTCATGATGCTGTAGGGGAAAGGCCACCAGCACAAGCTCCAGCAAATTGGGAAGTGGTGGTTACCTCCAATACCTGGGGCCTCCTGGTCTGGTTTCACCTCGCTAGTTATAGTTGACAAATAGGTCTTTGTACAGAGCTTCCAAAGGGTCCCGAATTAGATTATCTCTCAATAACTATTCAAGGACAACCTATCGTTTCAACTAAAAAAGTATAATTAATATTAAAAAAAAACAGCTGAAAATACTCATCGTGAGGAGCCAGCAGAATAATTCTGGCAGCATGAAAAATCAGAGCAGATCGATTTCCCCCAGAGATTACAGGGAGATACAACAGAAAACACCATCAGTAGAGAAATTACTGTAATGTCAGAAACAGAATTCAGAATATGGATGGCAAATCTGATGATTGGAATTGAGGAGAAGATAGAACTAGAAATCCAAGGTGGTGCCTGCAGCTCAGTGGGTAGGGTGCTGGCCACATACATGGAGGGTGGTGGGTTTGAACCCAACTGGACCAGCTAAAACAACAAAGACAACTGCAACAACAACAAAAATAGCCAGGTGTTATGGTGGGTGCCTGTAGTACCAGCTACTTGGGAGGCTGAGGCAGAGAATTGCTTAAGTCCAAGAGTTTGGGGTTGCTTTGAGCAATGGTGCCATGGCTCTCTACCCAGGGCAACAGCATGAGACTGTGTCTCAAAAAAAAGAGAGAGAAAAAAAATAGAAATGCAAAAAATAGTCCAAAAATTGTCTTAGCTATTTCCATCATGAGGTAGAATATATTTCCCCACCTTCTAAATTAGTGCTGGCCTTGTGACTTGCTTTGGCCAGTAGAATACAGCAAAAGTGACAATGTGCAACTAAAGGGGCTGGATCCCAAAGACTGCACAGCCGCCAAGTCTGCAGGCCAGGATAAGCTTGGAGGACAAGAGGAGGGTTGAAGTGCTACTGCTGATAGCAGCCTGTCTCTCCATATAACCTTGCGGCTGACCTTGGACACCCAGTGGAGCCCCACCAACACCAGTTAAAGCCATCAACCAGAGCCCAGTCCAAATGTCAACCTATAAAACCAAGAGCTAAATAAATGGTTATTATTTCAGGCCACTAAACTGGGAGGTAGTTTGTTATGTGGTAATGGATAACTAATGCGTACATCTTCTAATATATACTTAAAACCCTCCTCCAATACTCTTCCCTTTGTTTTAGAAATTTGGCTTACTAGGTTTTGAGTGGGCACGTGCCGGTGACAATATTTTTCATTGCTTTTATGGCCACGTGTGCTTATGTAATGTGACTACTGGAGTAGATGAAGAAGGGACAATTTCCAGCTAGAAGCTGCTTTTAGGAAAGCTGCATGGCTTTCCTCTCCCCGGTCCACCTTCCTGCCGGCTACCGCATGCAGGAGATGGTGATTCTTTTAATGATATGAATAATAGTAATACTCTGGGCACCTTACACATGAAGGAATCTGAACTCCTCAGTAGCCTCCTGGAGCACAGCCATTCTCACTCTTGGGTTGGCCACCAACTTAGAATTAGGCCAGAGAGAAGTTTCTTTTTTTTTTTTTTTGAGACGGAGCCTCAAGCTGTCCCCCTGAGTAGAGTGCCATGGCATCACAGCTCATAGCAACCTCCAACTCCTGGGCTCAAGCGAGTCTCCTGCCTCCACCTCCCAAGTAGCTGGGACCACAGGCACCCGCCACAACGCCTGGGCATTTTTTTGGTTGCAGCCATCATTGCTGCCTGGCGGGCCCGGGCTGGGGACGCGAACCCGCCACCTTAGGTGTACGTGGCTGGCGCCTTAGCCGATTGAGCCACAGGCGCCGAGCCCAGAGAGAAGTTTCTATCTTAGCTCCTGTGTATCTTACGGTCATTATTGTATTTGTCCTTGCCAAGGCAAAATAATATGTTTTTTATTTTTAAAAAAATGTCAGTCTATCTTAAAATGGAAAGGATCACTTGAATGAAAGTGACAAAAGTGTATTAATACACCTCATGAATCCTTCATATTCTATACCCATGGTAGGGCAGAATTCCCTCAAAATAGTGTCATATTCATAACTTATCATTTACTACACTCCTGACACTGGACTGAGCACAAATATATGTACTCTCCCTGAAGTCTCAGAAAATATTATAAGAATCTGATTAATAAATTAAGGCTTATACCAGATAAGTAATTTCCCTGATGCAACTAAAAAGTAGAATAATCAGTTGAACCCAAATATTTCTCTTTATAAAACCATTAAGTTTGGTGGTCAGTGAAGTCCAAACTTTGAAAAACTTTCTTTGCTACAGATATTTCAACTGTGAAGCTCAAGAAAAACATGGTAGGCTGGACGATGGCTAAAGCAGTTTTCTAGACAATAATGTATTACATTGCTATTTTTGTGTCTTTTATTTGTATATTTGATTTGGAAGTCTTTATTTGCTCTGCATGTTTTCCAATAATCATCTTAATTCTCCATTATACCTGTACTATGCCTGTTTAACAAAACCTAATTTTTTGTAAGCAGGTATTTTCTACCATCATAAGCGGCAGCTTGATTGTTGTTTCAAGACGTAAAACTGAGAGCAAAAAAGTTGGATAGCCCATTGTTGATTATGGTTAATTGAGTTGCACAAAAATAGCTCTGAGTATGGAGAAAGATTAAATTTGAATAGTCTTGGATCTTAAATAAGTTTGGTACATCACAATCAGAGATAATGCATAACATTCTCATCAAATTGTACTGCAACTGCATGGCGGCTTCTTAAGAGCCAAGTCTAGTATTATTATGGAGATCATATGTGTGTGTGTGTATGTATGTATATATATATACAGAGAGAGAGAGAGAGAGATATCTATGTATATATTCTTCAAACACATCCATTTATCTCCTCTGATAATTGGTATAAAATCAAACCATAAAAACCTGTTGTCTTTGCCTATTAGACAGCACAATGGACTTGCACAATCTGCGGCAATTAACTGTTCTGTTCAGTGCTTTCCCATTGTGGCAGGTCAGGTTTCTGGAACATTGTCAGAGCTAGGACAGAAGGCTTTAACAACACCTGCCGGTGGCGTGAACAAAAGCTTATTGCATTTATACAGTGGTTTTCATCACAGGGTATCGGTGAGCCTCAAAGGGGAATGCAGAGCTCCTATTCACAGCCCCGGAGTGTGCTTTTCTTTTCAAATCTCAGCATGTGACTCCCCGATATTCAGTGTCATGTGGACCACCCTCCTATTTCAATCCTACAAGGGACAGAAAAAAATGTGATTTTCTATACAACCTCTCCAAACTCCCTTTGCCCACTTTGTAAGTGCGAGAGATAGTTCCACATAATCACATCTGGAAGGGATTGTCAAATGTGCAATGTGCTGCAGTCCAAAAATTACTTTCATTTAGAAGGGTATTAGACAGTTCTTATTCAGTTAAGATAAGGACAAGCAGCCATGCGAGCCAAATGGAGCTATTTAAAGGGAGCATGTCGCTGCTTCTCTGGAGAAGCTGTATTTTTAGCAGAACAGCCCTCAGAAAACATGATTATTATTTTGACAAAATAGCCTCATTGTCTTTACAACAATCTGCATGAAAGACTGGCTCAGTTATTAATTGACCTGTGTGTGTGTATTGTAGATTTCTGGACTCTCTAAGGGGAGTTCGCCCAGTCAGCTAGTGTACCTGTTTAATTCCTCCTAATCACATTCCTTCCCCTTACCAAATGTATTCCGTGCATCATGGTAGTGTCTAGTGTCGTGCAATATGCAACCCGACAGGAATGTGTAAAATTGTGCAAGAGGTACCAAAGGACCTGTGTGACTTATGTAGGGCCGCTTAGAACACAGTATTCAAAACTTGGCTTTAATTTATGCTCACATGGAGAATGAAGTTGAGGACTCAGGCATTGTAGGTGAACTCCGGTTAGGTCCCTTCTGGCCATTCCAATACAAACAAACAAGAGCCTGGCAAGGGGAGGGACAACACCAGTGCTGGCTGTTTGGTATTGCTGGGGCATAGACACAGCTGCTCAAAGCTTTGTTCCATAGCACAGAGTAAATCTCGGGAAATTTCCTCATAAAAGACAAAGAACTAGCACAGGGGAGTCTTAAATAAGAGGAATAGACTGGGAACGGTGTCAGTGGAAGTGTTTTGAACAAAGGGAAATGAAAGAATGTTCACCTTAAGAATCTGAATTACCTCTTGCTTCTCTAATTGGGCAAATGCAGAAAAAAAGAGGCAAGAATGAAAAAGCAAGTACTTCAGTTGATAAAAAAAGATGAAGTCGTGAGACCATGAATATTGGAAGAGATGAGAGTGAAAAGGGAAATTTTGATTTGGTATTCACTAATCTGAAATTACGCCTATAAGCTGCTACCATTTTCAGTAAATGATGACACTTTTTTCTTTCCTTTTATGAATAGTTCCCAGAAAATTAATTATTTAATGCATATATTTAATGTGCGAAAGTGTCCATTATGCACGGAATACTCCATTGTCATGATATATATTAGTAAGGTCTGCCTGTAATTCAAACAGAACCTTGGAATTTGTATAATAATAGTTGTAGCCTTGGTTCTATCATATTATAGGCTTTGAATAAATTACTTCATTTATCTCGATCTCAGTTTCCTCATTTTAGAGGAGAGGATGGACAAAATTACCTTGACTGTCCTTTTCAGCTTTAGGGTTGGGTAATTTCTGACAGTAAACGGTGGCATCAGGGTGAGTCCTGATTCTACACTCTGCCTGACAGCGTCTGTGTTCGTTCTTCTGTTTGAAACATACCTAATGAATCAATCTTTTCAGTTCCTCCTGATACTTTTAAATCCAAAATATCATCTGGGTCTTATTCTCACCCTCTTGTCTGGAAGGTATTTCTAATGTGTGTGTGTGTGATAAGAGTTGCAAAGCCAGTGCGTAAAAGAATTCTAAAACTAGAAAGAAAATAACAATGTTAACAGTCCATCAGTGACACCTCAGTGGAGTCTTCTTCATACTCGTTTATTTTATAATTACATCTGCAAATTGGAATATTTTATGAACTATTTTTATGTGAGAGAGATGGGAATTATATCTTAAATATTACAGAATATATAGTAGTTTTCAATATAAAATACATTGGATGTTTATAAAGTAGCTGATGGTTTCATTTGTATACATATGACTTCACCAATTTGGATTAAGGATGAAATTTAAATAATTGAACTCCACAAAATCAAATAATTGAAATAGCAGTTCAGATCCAGCCAGGCCATCTCTATGCTTTCTTCCTTCCCCTTTTGTTTTTTTGTTTGTACTTTATTTATTAAGAAGTGGGGGGTGGAGTTTAAGATTAGCCTGAGCAAGAAAGAGACCCTGGTTTTAGTAAAAATAGAAAAAAAAATTAGCTGGGTGGTGTTGCAGTACCTGTAGTCTCACCTACTCCAGAGACTGAGGCAAGAGGATTCCCTGAATCCAGGGATTTGAGATTGCTGTGTGGTAGGCTGACACCATGGCACTCTAGCCTGTGTGAAAGAGTGATACTTTGTCTCAAAAACAAATAAATCAATGAAGAAAGTCATACATATATATTCTAATAATTTACACAAGAGAAATTTAGCTTTTTAAGAATATTGTTACTGGAAAAAACAGGTAACAGTAATCAGCAATCAAGGTCAGTAATCAAGAACTGTCAAAGTTCATGTCCTCAGTGAGAATACCATGCCATCATTGTTAACCTCTATTAAGATAAAAATACCCTGTCTTACCACGTCATTCCCAGCCCAGTGGATTGCTGTGAATTATTTCGAACTGTTCTTCAATTGTTATGGTAGCAGCATTTTAAAACTATACAGTAATTCTTTGAGAATCAATCATTCCATTGTTTAGATGCTTCTGGGTAGATGCTTGGATAAATATGTATCCTTATTATTATTATATTTTACTTCAAGGTCACAGCTTAAAGTTTAAGTTCATAAATGATAAAATATTTTACATTTAGTGTAGGACTTTATACCAAATGGCTATGATTCAAAATGGATGCTAATAAATGTTGCTGGTGAGATGCTAGGGCCTACATAGGGAATAAAAAATGATGTTGACCGAGATTTTGTTTTGTGTTTATCCTTCAATAATTGACTGGGATGTTATCACAGAAATGCTTCATCAAATCAAGGAAACATTGCTAATTTAGCAGTTTTAGGGAGGTCTAGATATAAGTGTTAGATGCTGCGTAAAGGGAAATCCTAAAACATTTTTCTCCTCCAAGCCCTCTAAATAGCCAAGACTGATTTATTATCGTATAAACACTGACACGATATTTTCTATACCAGTTATATAGATAGCAGACAGAAACATCAGGTGACAGATGAATAGGATATCATACCATTAAGACATTCATCACAGGGAACTAAGGAGTGGTCATTAGAGATAAACGGTGTTGGTAAAGAATTATTTCTTGAGGTATTAGTTTATATTAATAGCTGGTCCATCTCTATTATTGTTTCTTTAAGCAAGTAATTAGGCAGAGAAAGCTTAAGGCAGAACAGAAAACAAGTGGGAACTACAATGTAGCCAGCAAGACTTCTGGTAAACTGCATGTATAAACAAGCTGGGGATCAGGTTGGTCTCACTGGCAGCAAAGGAAGATTCATGCTCTACCTGGTGACAGTCTCTGGGTGAGATGACACATCCACAGATGGGTGAACTGGGCATTGTTAGGCACTACATGGTACACCTGTGACCAGAACCCTGGACATAAAGATTGCCAGCCCTATGAAAGGATGTCAATTCCTCAAGGATGGAGACAGCAGAATCATCAGAACAGACCCCTAGGGACAAAGAGCATTGTAATAACAAGGATGTGGACGGATGAGTCGGGAGGGGTAGGATGGCTGCCACTCTGTTTTTATTCTATGAGAGGCTCAAGAAGCTTCGCACCAATAGGGAGAAAACTATAGTAATGAATAATATGGAATTTCATGCTAGAGACTTGATTTCAAATACATATAGACATATGTGTATATATACATCTCTTATATAGTGAGACAAATATTCATTAAACATTTGAGTTTATGGACAGAGATTCATATCTGCTGTAAGGCCTCGTGCAGATAAAGAACCACGTTAGTGTGGAGTTGATGAGTGTCTATCAGGAAGTTCCATGGAAAAGATGATGTGTCCTGAAATAAAAGTAATACACTTATAAAACTTTCTGACAGCATTGGCATAGAAAATAGAGGATAAATGGTCCCTTTTGGAAACATCAAATTCGTATCTCGTGGAGGACTGAACTCAACATCATAATATTAATATTCCATAAGGCTGTTATTTATGCAGATGAACACTTTATTTACAAATCTGCATTGTATAGTCATAATCTTAATGTGCTTTGACAAAAGCAGCTATCATTTAGAGGACAATCATGATGTGATAGGCCCCTGAAGTGTAAAAGAAATGTAAAAGATGTCCACTCTAACTTCAAACCAGTACAAAAATTCCTCTTAACAGCATTCCTGATGGATAGCATCTCTTTGACCACTGCTAGGGACTTGGAAGTAATACCACAAAGTTATACTGGAAAGGGAAGATCACAGCATCGAAAGTATTTCATATAAAAAGAGGGTGTCAGGGACTCCAGTGCAAGGAGAAATTGAATGACATCACTAGCAAATGTCAGACACGGACGTATTTTTTTTTCTTTTTGCAGTTTTTGGCCAGGGGCTGGGTTTGAACCTGCCACCTCTGGCATATGGGGCCGGCACCCTACTCCTTTGAGCCATAGGCGCTGCCCAACATAGACGTATTTTTCATAAACGTAAAACATAAATAGAAATACTAAGATATAAAAGTTTAGCTCCTATAGTGCCTGTCAAAAGATTATGTCCATGTGTCAGAAGATTGTAAACTGATGTCACTTTTCAGAGTTCCCATGGTTTAAGAAATTCCTAATTACTGAATAAAATCATTCAATGGTGGCTTATTAACATAAGTCAAAACGTTAACACGCCTCGCACTGTACTTGCAACAGGTGTTACATATTGTCGCTGTTATTTTCATTTTTCTGGCACTCAAATGAGAAAATTCAAAGAAGTATATTCACATAGTTAATTAGAAGGCAACTACCCATATTTATTTATATTTCAGGAAATTTTGAGAGCCATTTGAAAGTAATGACAGGGAATGTTCATTGCTGTTTCAGAGATAGCTATCTTATACCATAAATTAATTTAGTAAATTTACTGACCTGGGTCCTAGGTATGAAAGTTAATATACGTACTAGCTACAGGGACTTTGAAGTGTGTTTCTTCTCTTATATCATGTGGATTGCCCCAGAGGGCCATTGTGAGAGGAAATTGAGGAAATGCAGGAGTTCTGTAAGTTTTAGGTTTCATTCTCTTTGTACACTTGGCCTATAATTTTGGAGATACTTATGATAAGAAAATAATGTTGAACTTGTGGTGGGATATCATTAAGTACTTTTATTGTTAGTTACTTTAAAGAACAATCAAAATTAGAAATAGAGATTTTTGTTTTAATCCATAGCCTATAATAAACTTAGACCTAAAAAATTTTAGGAATAACGTCACTAAATAATTGCAAAAGTGCCCTTAAATCACTTAAACTCAAAATAGCAATTATCAGTGAAAGTGAAGAAAAGACTTGAACAATTTTGTTAACTTTAAAAGTAGCCAGGGGGGATCCCTGAAGGCTGACAAGATGCAGAAATACCATTGCCGGATAAAAGATGGAATATCTGATTAAGTTTGAATTACAGGGTTGAGTTTGAATTGCAGACAAACAGCAATATTTGTTTTATTATATGTTCCATGTAAAAATTAGAACATATTTATATGAAAAAAGCCTTATGCATTGTACTCCATGCAATATTTAGGAAATTTTTATGCTAAAAATTATTTATTCAAGCCAAATTTAATTGAGTGGTCTAGTTTTTGAGGTTGTGTTTATTTTTGGTTAACACTATGGTCTATCCTTCTTTGATTCCTCTTTCTGCCATATATTCAGGATATAGTAAATGGTCCCGAAAACATGCTCTGGAAAGCTCTATTGTTCTTTCAGGAAAAAGCAAGAAGGACAGATTCCAAAAGGCCAAGTCTCTCATGCAAGCTTTGTTTGGGGTTCAGGACACTGACAAGGCTTCAGTGCACTAAAGCTACTTTCGTACATTGTATTGATTTCTATGTTTCGTCTTTGTCCATCTGCGTATACCATCTACCTGTCTTTGATTTCCAGTAATACTCCTGCATGTGTGAATTCTGCCTTTCTTTCAAGGCCACACTTGCTTATTTGCTCCTTTGGTAGAATGAATGTATAACTGTCATTTAGATAGAAACACTTTTGAGAGTGAACATGGGCCATTTTGATTACTTCACTAGGAATATAGGCATAAATGGAACTCTTCTATTCCAACTAGGACATTTGGTCACCTGGCCTATGACACTTCCCTGACCTCTTCCACTCCAAGTCAACTCTACCCTTGGCAAACTCACTCCACCACTGACTCTTTACAGCATTGATCTTCTGTCACATGCATTTTGCCATTTGCCATACATGGCCTCATTATTTATGAGCACATTCTTTAATGAGAATATGTGTTGAATTTCAAAATAGTGTGAAAATTTTGAAATCTGAGGCTATCTTACATTCTCCGTTGTGACATCTACCCCAGAGAAATTCCTGGAAAGGAAACGCACAGTTGATATTTGTTGACTGAACTATTCTTAAACCCCAAACCTACTGATGCATTTTATTAGGTATAACAAAATTTATTATTACACAGCTATGGATACGTGGTGAGTTTGATCATGTCACATACATTTCTAGGCAAAAAATCTGATACATGTGAATATGCTATGACACTTAGAGTCCCAGTTGCCCAATTGTCATTGTCAACTTTTTTTCTTTTTTGAGACAGAGTCTTATTTTGTCATATGGGTAGAGTGCCCCAGCATCATAGCTCACAGCAACCTCAAGTTCTTGGCCTTGAGCAATCCTCTTGCTCTAGCCTCTCATGTAGCTGAGACTACAGGTATGTAGCACAACACCAGCTAGTTTTTCTATTTTTAGTAGAGATGGGGTCTTGCTCTTGCTCCAGCTGGTCTCAGACTCCTGAGCTCAAGCAATCCATCTGCTTTGGCCTCCCAGAGTACTAGGATTATAGACACGAGCCTCTGTACCCAGCCTGTCATTGTCCACTTTAAATGTATCACATATTGAAATGCAGAAAAAAAGAGTTTATATTAATTAACATTTAAGCATGTTTAGGGCTACAATTTAGACATATAAGGCTTATGTTGTACATATTCTTATGGCTACTAGTAAATAGTAGCATGAATTTTGAAGTTGAAGACTCAGAATATAGATGCTATTTTAAAGAAAGACTACTGGCATCCTCTTTTTTATACTTTTTCTCTTTTAAATCCTAAGTTTCTCAAAATGTATGCATTTTGCAATTTGAGTACATGTATGCATTTGTATAGTCTCAGTAATAAATTTGAGAAAATGAATGTAAAAAGCTGATGAGCTTTCTGGAATGTCCTCTTTGTATACTTAGTATAATTGCCATGAATTTGGCCAGGTGTAGCTAAATGATATTTCAGGCAAAGAACTAATAGCAAAGCTTTTTACACAGTAATTTCCTGGGTAAGGTTCAACAAAATGAAAACTCATCAGAAGCCCTGCTGGGATTCCATCAGCAAGCATTTATTTGTAGTCTCATGTACACCTGCTTACATAGTAATAATACACTAGTGAGTTAAGTCACTATGCCAATGCAAATTAGCTTTATTTTGAATCTAACACTGGGATCCAGCAGATATACTCTCCAGACAAATGAATTACCTCTAAATAAATAAACTAGAAAAAAAAATGCTACCATATTTTCCTCTTCCTCCTTTTTCTTTTAATTATAGATAATCTTTTACAGTAAGCCTTCCTTTCTCTAGCTCTCATCATTTAGATGAAGAATTTGAAGAATGTGCCTTGCTCCATTGGTGCGGCAATACTAAGCAATATAAGCATCCTGTCTGCAAGGTAATTTTTCAACCCAAGAGATCCCATACAGTTTAATTCAAACTTAAAATCAATTCAGCAAATGTTTATAGAGGACCATCTCTGTGGATGGCATAGTGCTAGTTGCTGGAGGTAGGAGCAGGGCATAAAAGATGAGCAGGAATGCCGCTTTCTCCGAGAGATTCCTGACACACTAATGCAGATAGAATAAACACATTACTATTAATATAGGGCAAAGCACGAAACTGGAAAAGCCCTAGAAGAGTCACAAAGAGCTACAGGGCAGAAGAATAACTAAGCTCAAACCTCTGTAATTGGCACAGGATTAGCACAGGGGGCAGCTTATCAGATAGTCTTAATGGCTGGTGAGATTTAAATATGTTGAGGTGAGGGAGAGAGAAGGGCAGTTCTTTATTGTATTGGACCCAGTGTGAATAAAAGAAGGAAAGTGGGAAAGCATAAGGTCCGCTTGGGCAAATAGCCAGGAATTTAGTTTAGCTTTTTAGGAAAGCGGGTCAAAATGGGGCTGGAAAAGAAGGTGAATTTATATATTTAATTATCAGATATCTTCTGAGAGTGTATTCCATAAAAGGCACTGCTGGGCTGAGAAGTGAGGCATCCATTCCATAGGTTATAGGGAGTCCCTTATTAAGACTTGTGTGTGTGTGTAAAAGAATTATATGGTCAGAATTTTAAGAATAGAACTCAGGGGCAGTGCCTATAGCTCAGTGGGTAGGGTGCTGGCCCCAATGAGGATGGCTGGTTCAACCCCAGCCCCGACCAAACTGCAAAGAAAAAAAAAAAAAGAATAGAACTCAGAATATAACTTTCTAAGAACCATTTCCTAACCCACATAGTATTTTTTTCTGAAAATATTCTAGCCATGTTTACCTAAAAATACATAAAAAAGATTTATACCAGTATTGTCAGAATTTATGTGTAATGTGTAAAATTAATCTTCCTACCCCATTATTTTCCTTTCCACCCTTGGGTGACATATTAGATTCTTAGGGCTGCCCTAAGAATTGGGTGGCCTAAAACAAGTAGAAATTTGTTCTCTCACAATTGTGGCTCGAAGTCCAAAGTACAAGTGCTGGCAGGAATGGCTCCTTCTCAGGACCCTGTCCCCTGCTTGTTCCTATCTTCTGCAGATGGCCCACAACCCTTGACGTTCTTGGGCTTATAGATGTGTCACACTCATCTTCTCTGCCTCTATTTCCATGTGGTATCTTTACTGTGTCTCTGTCCTAATTTTCCTCTTCTGATAAGGACATGTAACATATTGGATTAAAGCCCACCCTCATGATGTCATTTTAACTTGATTAAACCTGCAAAGACTGGATTTCCAAATAAGGTCACATTCACAGGTGCTGAAGATTAAGATTTCAAAATATCTTCTTGATAGGGCAGTGGTTCTCAACCTTCCTAATGCCATGACCCTTTAATACAGTTCCTCCTGTTGTGGTGACCCCCAACCATAAAATTATTTTCATTGCTACTTCATAACTATAATTTTGCTACTGTTATGAATTGTAATGTAAATATCTGATACGCAGGATGTCTTAGCTCCTTTAAAAGGGTCATTCAACCCCACAAGGGGTCTCAACCCACAGATTGAGAACCGCTGTGACAGGGACACGATTCAACCTATATAAAATGATTAAGAGTTTTTGAATGTACCAAATAATTAATAATCTTACAAATGATCCCTAGTTTTCTTCTCTAGAGAATAGGAATAATAACGCTACCTTCATAAGATTGCTGTGAAGATGAAATTTAACTTTTTGTGAAACAACTTAATGAGGGGTCGTGTTAACGACATGGTCAGTATGCAAGAAATGTTAGTATGCTTAATTTAGATACCTATTTCCAGAGAAGCTTCAGAAAAGAATTATTTAATAATGTTCTATAAAATTATCCAGGTTGCCAAATTTCACTAATTTGAAACAAAGCCATAAAGTATCACAGAAATGACCTAAAAAAAAAAAAAGCAATATAACTCAGAAAAGACATTTAGTTTCTCTTAGCATTTTCTTTAGCCTTGGAAACTACTGTATTTGAAAACCACTGCATAGAAAAATTGTAATGTTGTCTCCTTATCTAGAGTCCCAATTTTGCAATGGTCCTAAGTATATTCATACTTAGAAGGCAGCCTTGGATTTTGGCTAACTGCTGAATTAGAGCAATCTGGTTGCTTAAGGAATTTTCCTCTATATTTTTTCTCTAAGTATTAGATGGTTTTATTAGTCTGGGTAATTACCTGAACTTTCCACTTTTCTTTGCCCTTTGGCACCAGAAAATGCAAAGCTAAATTTAATGCAAGGACATCATCTGGCACATTTTTCCAATCTCAAAAAAGTAAATTCCCAAACCTCAGTTGAAGTATTTCTATTTTAGCCTGAATTTTCAAGATGATTGCTTCCTCATGTCTCCACTTAATTTGGTTTGTGCGGATATAATCATATGAACAAATAAATGTGAATGGGAAGGCTTCTTAGGTGTCAGGGAGTTGGGCATCCATAAGGGATTGTACATGGGAATTCTGGAATTCGTAATCCTTTTCACTCTGTCATTAATTAAAAGAGCCCCAGAGACAGACTGGGAATGACCTAGGGTTAAGGGGCTGGAGGTTAAGCTTTTTAGCTTTGAGTCTCCAGTTTGAATCTGATCTAAGCTGGTAAAAAACAAGAGCCACTGCTATTTGATACCAGTTTGGGGACCCATGTTAAATGAATTAGTAATCTCAGGCTCATCTGGTGGACAGGTGTCCCTACACAGCCAGAGCCCATGGCCTCTGCAGAAGAACCCAACAACCCAAAACAGAGAAAAAGAAAATGACTTCTTAAATGTCCTTTTGTCCTGCTAGAATTGTTCAGTAACTTCTAGAAGCAGAAGTGCTGAGGATCCCAAATATCCAGATGGTAAGAAGGCTATATGAATAAAAGTGATCAGGGTGGGCTTAATAAGACCCAGACAATGGGTCAAACCAGAATCAGGTGGTAGGTCTAAGAGAAATTTAATATCCTTTGCTTCTAATTCCCTCCCCCCTGCTTCTGTTTGGTTGTCATGGAATCTGTGTTTGTGGGGGAAACTCATTGTAATTGACCAGGGCAGATGGATATACCCCTAGACTTCAAATTCAGCAGGCTAGGGGCAGGACAGAACTCATGCTTGAATAAAATGAATGAAAGGGAAGGATACTGGTAACCCAGACAGGGTAAATAAAATCATTATATGCATTTTAGCATTTTTTAAAAAAAAGACATGATGTGGTCTTTTTGACCACATTGAATAAAAACAAAACTTTTATTACAAAGTTAAGGAATGCTATTTGAGAATTGGTTTACCCTAATTTTGTTGTCATCATTAATTGGGTCTAGCAGTACCTTCACCGATTTTTAAAATAGTGTGTATTAGTGTAGGTGTGTGTGTGGGTGTGTGTTTGAATAATAGGAGGAGGAACCCTGGGAAATTTAATAGAGGAAATAAACATTCTATCTTTTAATATGCCCAAGTTTATTTTTTTATGACAATATGAATCATTAGTATTACCCAAATCTTGCTACTTTTAGGAATCATTGACGATACACAGACTACAATTTTTTGCAGAAATCACTGTTTATTTCTGAGTCAGGTTTGTGGCAATTTTTCTGTTGTTTTTTTTTTTTTTTAAGTTACAACTTTGTGTGTGTTGCTAGTGCTGGAGAAGCCATGGCAGTCTCTTTAGCACTTTTTAACTGACAGAATTCTTCAAAGAGAAATTCATCAGTCTACAGTGAATGGTACCAGGAATGTCATGTCTGGCTACCAGCTAATCAAAGCAAATTTCTGGAAATAAAAAAGACTGTTTTCTTGATTCCCTTTCCTGTGAAATGTCTTACCTTTGGTTTTGAACTCTTTGTAATTCATCAGAACCAAGTTATTTTCTTCTTTCTACTGCTTTTGTGGTTTGCTTTGTGGTGCTGTTGCAAATATAAATAATTTCACTCAAGATGTTAAGGCCTCTCATAATAATTAAAAATTTAAAAAGCTATTAGTTCTTGATTGTGGATTAAAGATAAAAGTTGAACCGTATTGAACTGCCAGTATTTGTTTGCTTTTGACTTAGCACATCAATTTCATGGAGTTCATCTTTACTTCTTTGAAATTCACGCATGAACAGCAGAACCCCAGTGGTTCTCTCATGATAATGTTAGGGAATTCGAGTTAGGGTAGATATGACCAAGTTCTTTTAGGGATTGAAGATCTTTTATTGAGATTTTCTCAGTTCCATATACCAAGTTATTTCTATTACCCACACAAGATGTATCTATCTTTTATTTCTTAGAAAAAGTCTAAGTATAGTACCAAAACATTAGAAAATATTTATAATACATGATTATTTGTTTGCTCACTTGGAAATTTAAGTTTTAAACTTGAAATAGTACTTTCTGTAAGCTATATCAATCCCATTTTGATAAAAATTAGCTTTAAAATCAGAAATTATTTGTTATAAGACTGCTACTTATGAATCATCTTAGTAGACTGCTATATCCTCTTAGTGTACAGGTCTTAACAAAGCCTTACTATCCAGGATAACATCCGGAAGCCACCGGGATTTTGAAGTCATTTTCACATAAGCAGATATACCAGGTGTGTTGTTATCCCTGCTTTGAAAACAAGTTATTGCTTGCTAAGAAGCTCTAAATAACCTTTCCAGGGTAACCCAGCTAAATATTTCCCCATCAGTAGGTTTCAAATGTTATTCAATTAGACTAAATACATTACTTTTCCTGAACCACAGAGGAAACTTGTTTCTGATGTCATTATATCCTATTTTCAGCTTTAAATCCTCTTTATTTGCAACCAAAGATGAAGATATCACTTTAAAATCATAGTACATCTTCTATATAGGACACAGGACACCTTCAATACAGGGTGCCCCCTTTTACCCTGCTGGTGGACCTGCAAACTAATACGACCTTTTGGAAGGAAGTATGGAGAACCCTCACAGAACACAAGCTACCCCTCCCTTTTGATCCTGCAATCCCATTGCTGGGCATCTACCCAGAAGAAAAAAAGATTCATTTACCACAGGGACACTTGCACTACACTGTTTATTGCAGCTCAATTTACAATCACCAAAGTGTGGAAACAGGCTAAATGCTCAACAACCCAGGAATGGATTAACAAGCTGTGGTATATGTATACCATGGAATTCTATTCAGCCACTAAAAAAGATGGAGACTTTATATCTTTTGTATTAACCTGGATGGAGGTAGAACACAGTATTCTTGGCAAAGCATCACAAGAATGGAGAAATAAGAATCCTGTGTACTCAATTCCAATATGAGGACAATTAAGGTCCTAGTACACAGTGGGGAGTGGGGGATGCGGAGAGCTGAGAAAGGGAAGGAGTGAGGGGGTGGGGGGGCTAGGGGTGTGGTGCACCTTTTGGGGTGGGACACAATTATAAGAGGGTCCCTATCTAACAAAAGCAATCAACGTAACCTGGTTCTCTGTACCCTCAATGAATCCCCAACAATAAATAAATAAATAAATAAATAAATAAATAAATAAATAAAAATACAGGGTGTCCTAAAAGTTGCCCCTAAAGTTGTCATACATAAGGAAAATGGAAAATTATAGCTAAATGTACCTTTATTTACAAAATATTATGAAATTTTACCAAGAATTCACCAACATGTAGAGAATGTTTTATAAATACTTTATAAATTTTGTAATTAATATTTTGTAAACAAAGGTACATTTACCTACAATTTCCCATTTTTCCTTATGTATGACAACTTTAGGGCCGACGTTTGGGACATCCTGTTTATTTTGAGACTGAAGTAGTGAAATGTATTTTCCAATTGACTAAATTAATCAGAAATAATTTTTGCTTTAATCCTTGTGGTTAAACATTTTTCTGAACACTTATTTGATTGCTTTCCACTCTATACATACATATGTTCATTCAGGAAATATTTATTGAAAGTCTACTATGCATCAAGGACCTCACAACAGGAAAGGTACATGTGAATTGTAGTGTGATGTGTTCATATGAAGTATGTTGTGAAATGAAAGTTCGAAGGGGCAATGGTTGACTAACTAGAATCCACCTTTTTCATCTGAACATCTTTCATATCTCATATCTACAATCACTGAAGTAAGTTCTCATCACACTAAATGTAACATGTACTCAGCGTATGAACATGTGCTAAACCTCTGCTCTTTTGGGTATGGCTGGTAAGCAGCATTGTAGGGTGCATGTTTTGTAAATGACGATTTAATTCTTCCATCAAAACAACACTGCTTCCGAACAAGAGGAAGGGGAGGAAGAAAAGGAGGAGGAGAAGGAGGAAGAAGAGAAAGAGGGAGAAAGGTCCCATGGACCTTTGAGCAAACTGTCTTAAGCATATAAATATTTGTCAGTCCCTAACTGTATGCAAACATGGTGCCAGTCCCTGGATAATCTGTAGGGAGGATTATGAGATTATCAAACAGTAACGCACAAATAATTAAATCAGAGGCAAATTTAGAGTAAAAAAGAGAATGTTAAAAATTTGTCAATAGAGTTAATGTTGAGAATAATGAATGCAGATAGGGTGAATTAAATTAATGGGGAGCTGACATTTCATCTGAGACCTGAAGAAGCATGTACTCAAGGACAAGGGAACCCAGTGCACGGGAATGGCTTGTGCTGAAATGCTGAGGTACAGGAGAGCACAGCACCGTGCAGGTGTCAACAGAATGTCACATACAACCGGAGGGGTTTCAGGAGGATAAGAGACATACTTGACATACTCGGGTTATTGAATTGATGCAGGTATGAAGAGGCATGTTTATTCCAGTTATTTTTATTCTGTTTTCACCACTAGATCTAGAGAAAGGCCTAAGGAGACTGCCCTGGAAACTAAAATTCCCGTATGTTACCAGGACTAAGGGAGGCATAATAAACTAGCCTAGTATTTTTTTTTTGGGGGGGGGGAAGGAGGCAAAAACTGAATTCCTTATGACTCTGTAAGTAAATATATTTGTTTCTTAATATCTATTCTGATAATATTATGTAAGAGAGCTGAAAATAATACTATGTCACATGACCTACAGTGGTATTTCCTATGAAACAAAAGAAAACAGCATTGCAAGAATAATCTCTATTTTATCCACCATTATAGAAATCGCTTTCATTATATCCTGGTTTTCACCGAGAGAGTAGATTAGCATAAGTCCCTTTGGATTTGCTATTAATGCCATTCCATGAACCATTTAAGAGGAGTTTTAAATTTAATCTCCTCTCTGTTCCCTGAATACACCTTTGGAAAAATTGTTTCTGGCCTCATGGACACACACTACTTTTAGATCAATAAAATTACTTTTTCTAGGCTTTCTTTATAGGAAAAAGGAAATATGTGTAAGTTCACAGTGGATTGCCTTTTTAACAATGAAGGTAATTAGAGATTATATTTTGCAATGGGTTCCCAAAACTGCAATCTCCAAGGACCTGTATTTGTAACTGCATTTCCAATTGCCAATTAGATAAAGAGTATATCATGTGGATCCACTTAAATGTGCTCAGAGCTACAGTGTAATCCCTTTGTAAATTGGGTGTTCAAGGGTACTTTGTAGGGTAAACTCAGTTTCAATTATAGTTGGCCTATTTGAGTCATGAATCAACTTATGATATAGATACTGATATTTGTTATGTTCAAATGTAATTTTTCAATATTTGTAAAAATTAAGATTTTTACCCAAGAAGTGCGTGTTAAGGAAATAAGGATAAAATTATTAAATACATTGATAGATTTAGTAATAATGTCAATAGTAAATCAAGGATAATCTTTCAAGAAACACAACTTTTAGGTCTCTTTTCATAAAGCATCCAATTTGAAGATTAACTAGGTACAGTGCAATCCACTATGGCTTTAATTTCTTGACTGTGATAGTGTTAAAGTCCTAGGGATTCATTTAACTATTTAACAAGCAACTTCTGAGAAAATAATACATGTCAGAAAATAATTTAGAATATAAGAAAAAGAATGACTACAAGGTAACTCCTATGCTCAAAGAACTGATAAGTTAACAAACAAACATAACTAAACATGACAAATTTTATGATGGGAATATATTTGTGGTACAATGGATTTACAAGGAATGTTCAAAAAAACAACTTCTTTTTACATCTGACAATTAGAAGAATTAAGTAATTATTTGATGTTAACATTTAAAACTTTTATGTTAAATAAGCAAAGGACCACCAACATCAGTTTGAGTATAAGAGTATGTAGCTAATCTCCCCAAACCCGTCACTCATAAGAGTAGCCAGGTTCAGGATAATAAATAAAATGTTATTTAAACATATGTATGTTTGTATTTTATTTCAAAAATCTGGGTTTAAATTATAGCCTTACCACTTTATAGCTTGTAAAATTAGGAAAATCACTTTAGCTCTCTAAACTCTAGTTTTCTGATCAATACATATTATTTACTTACCTACTTGTCAGGGTCATTATGAGAAATGACCCCCCCCCTTCAATAGAATTGAGTTTTTCTCTTGTGTGGGTGTATATTAGTTCATTTTCTGGCTTTGCTACAGATTTTTAAATGTTTCTCTTTGATTCTATCGTGTTTATGGAGCAGAGAAAAGGGGAGTTTGTTTCCATCACCGACATGTTGATGAGTACACGGTACTAGGTCTACACAAAGTTGTAAAGGAGAGAGGTAGGTTTAAACGGCTCAACGTTTGATCACATTAAAGGGAAGAAATGGGAAATTCAAAGTATCTCTCAGTGTCTTTGTTGCTAAATGGTGGAGTCGAAGCATCAAAGTTTCTTCCATTAATAAATCTCCTGATTGAATATTTGATGTATAAAGGTACTCCTAGAGCCCATGCTGGGTTAGGGAATAAACACAGAAACAACTCTGAAACTAAAAAAAAAAAACAAAGTTTTGGGGAATCATCAAATGTAAAAGAATCTCTTCAGCAAGGGTAGTATGTTTTTGAGTATGGCGGCAAACCACAACAAAAAAGCAAAAGCTTCTTAAAGAAAAAAAAGCAAATAAATACTAAGCATGATTCACTTTGGGGCGCTCTGCATTTTTGCCTTGATAACTTATTAAATTGTTCCTATTGTCGCCTCCATGGATAAAAATGACATGATTAAGCCATGACTTGGAGTTATTATTGTGGTGTATGAGTAGAAAAATGGCTTATAAACCTTTGTGAGATTTATAAGACATCCATAAAGGGTGAGTGACCAGAAGGATCTGAAATAGGCATTGACAGTGGGAATGAAAGGCAGTTCATGCATTTTATAGATATTTTACAGAAACAGAATCACTATTCACCAACTGGACATGTACAAAGGAGAAATGAGACTGAGGTTTCGGTGTTTTTTTTTTTTTTCTTGTTAACTAGAAGAATAGTTATGCTGTTAGCAAAAGTAAAGAGGCCCTGAGACAAAGTCCAGAGGGAGAGATTGAAGGAAATGTGATAAACTTGGCTTTGCACATATTCATATGTGGATAGAAGTCATTGCTATCATCTGTCAGAAAGTAATAAATGAGACAATGCAGCCTGGAAAAGAAATTGGCAATGGGAACATAACTTCTGGAGTCATTTACCTGAAGAGATTATTGAAGTCATAGGAAAACCTAAAATCAAGAGCAAAAAGTGCTGAATGAAGTAAAATGGATTGAAGAAGAACCATCGAAAAAAATGTTTTCAGTAGAAAATGAATTGCTTTCTTTTAGTATAGAATGCATCCAGAAATATCAGGAAAAGGGAGTTTTCACAGACCCTGGGCGAGAAACTGGAAGGAAGCAAGCCTAGAACCAGAAGTGAGATGAACAGTGGGGTTGGAGTGAATAAGTAGAAAAGGGTATTTTTTTCATTGACGATAACAAGGTAGAAGTGATGGTTGAAGAAGAAGTAAGGAAAAGGGCTGTGGGGACTTGTTTTTCCTAGTCTCCATTCATTAGCAGAAATGACTACAAGTTGGGCAGAGTCGTTTTGAAGTGTCAGGAGATGAGAAGAAAATTAGTTGTTGTACCAGGACCTTGATCATATAGGCCAAATGAGGACGGCAAATACAAAAATCCAGTGGTAATGATGGATTTGGAATGAAATTTGATTGTATGGTTTCATGATTTTTTGTCAGAAAAAAAAACTCTTCAGATGAAAGAAAAGTAGAACAGAGTGGAAAGCCTTGGGACGATAAAGGATTCTACAATATAGAATTGATAACACAGGAAAATTAATAATATGAAAGATTAAATTACTAAATTGAGTCTCACTGAAATGGCTGGCAGTAGCCTGAGATTTGGGAACCTCAGCCAGGATACCTACAGTTGGGAAAGTAAAATAAGGTCGGGAGGATAAATTTCACCGTCTGAATGATGAATGCATTTGGATTTCTGATAAGCTGAACGAGTTAACATACTGTGTTAATAAGACTAAAGGAATATACTGGTGAAGACCCAAATCTGTAAGACAAAGACAAGAGCAAAAACCTATTGGAAGCAGGTAGTTAAGCGATTGTAAATGACACAGCCCTCTGGAGAAAGCAGAACCCTCATCAATGGTTAAGAAAGCCTAGAAGCAATCACTTGATGTCACAGATTCCTCCGCAGCACAACTCTTGTTTAATCTCTGCAGTGTAAGTAGCCCAAGAAGCAGTTATACTACCAAATCCCTTCCTCCACTATTCCCAGTCTGGCATCTGCTTTGATTTGTGCTGGTAAAATAATACCAGCTCAGTCTCTGGAGTGAGTCAAGCACAGATGAGCACAAACACACTTTACTCGAAATGATGGATTTCTCTAAAAGTTTATAAACTGAATATAGTGCCTCCCAGTCTTCTTTCCCCACAGGTCGGACATTTGTGAGAGTTCTCTAAGGACTCTGACCAGCCAGGCGACAACATCTAAAGCTAAAATCAGAGGTTCTATATAGAAACAGTTCAACAACCTCACTCTACCATAAAGAACCACAATTGATTAGGCCCTCCCCTTACACAACACTAAGGAAGTTTCCATACATTGTTTTAGCACTGTAAATTTATAAATATAAATATTTGTAAATATGAGCCGGCACTCAAGGACCATCAAACAATTAAAAAAGAATCAGATAGGAATGTTTATTATAAAGTATTCAGGAAAGAAAGACTATGCAATAACAAACTTGGAGAATCGACTTTTTCTTCATAAATCAACTAACCAGAAACATTGCATTCAAGAAAAAAACTACACACATGGATTATCAGGAAAACCATATTTTGACAGTTAAAAATATGAGAGCAAAACCCAAATAACATTATGGAAGTGATAACAAAGAAAGTTGAAGAGACTAACTACCCAGAAAGTAAAAGAAAACAAACAGACTAAGAAAATAAAAAGAAAAAAGAAAATTAAAGACTTACCTTAGGAGGCTTAATAGCTAAATAAGTTTAAGAAAGGGGACAGATCAAGAGAGAGAGAAAATTATCCAATAACTAATTCCAGAAGTTCTCACAGTTCAGAGATGAGTATTTGTCCACTAATTACCAGTAAAATCTATGACAATAGTCACACCACAAGAAACATAGCAGTGAAATTTAAGAATATGGTGGGCAAACATTCAAATCTATACATTTCTAAATTTGGATTAAAATAGTCTTTATACAAAGGATTAAGAAGCAGAATTGTATCAAACTGCAACAGCAACCAACATTAGAACCTAGAAGACAATGAGACATTTCCCTGAGATTCTAAACGAAAATTAAATTAAAGACACAGTCAAGTGATTGTTTAAAATTAACGGTAGACAAGATTGTTTAGGGAAATACAGGCTTTCAAAAAATGTTTTACATGAACTTTTTTTTTTTTTTTTTGGAAAGGAACTGGAAGACTTCTTCCTCTAATACCAGAGAGAAAACTGAGACAAAGAAGGTGAGATCCAGGAAAAGGAGATTCTGTACAGCAGAAGTCCACAGAATGGGCCTTTGGAACAGTCAGTCCAGTTGGGGGAAACGCCAGGTCCTCTGGAAGAGATTTGTAAAAGAGGACTAAAGATTATAGAACAACTAATATATCTGAGGATATTGAATGAAAATGTATTCAAACTGGTAAGCATTTGAGGTTGAACAGAAAACAATGGAGATGCATAAAATGATAAAATTAACTTTACAGAAAACAAGTTTGGCAAGAATGTAAAAGGATAACATTTTGCATGGATCAGCTATAAATATTCATAAATGAGGTAACCTGTTTTAAACACTGAATAATGATTTAAAAAATTAATTTTGTGAGAATTTTGTGCCTAAGAGGGCAATAATAAAGATGCTAAATTCCTAAGCTTTTTATATAAAAAATTTAATAGGTAGTAACTAATAGGTGATAATCAAGAGGTATGGATACAGTAGCATTTTTTAAAGAAAAAGAGGTAAATATTTTTTTTTTTTTTTTGAGACGGAGCTTCAAGCTATCCCCCTGGGTAGAGTGCCATGGCATCACATGCTCATAGCAACCTCCAACTCCTGGGCTCCAGTGAGTCTCCTGCCTCCGCCTCCCAAGTAGCTGGAACCACAGGCGCCTGCCAATTGCAATGCCCGGCCATTTTTTGGTTGCAGCCGTCATTGTTGTTTGGCGGCCGGGGCTGGGGATTCGAACCCTCCACCTTAGGTGTACGTGGCTGACGCCTTAGCTGATTGAGCCACAGGCGCCGAGCCAAAGAGGTAAATATTTAAAAGTCTTTTGATGTAAGGAACAGGAAATTAGAGAATATTCATTTATAAAAGATGCATACACTATTTGACCTTTTAAAATATGCCCTATGACTTGACAAAA
>CAUYQV010174639.1:0-36556 GCA_963574575.1 Galagoides demidoff | reverse complement strand
CATCCTCAAACTATGGCCTGTGGACCAATGCAGCCCACCTAGGACATTTATCTGGCCCGCCTAGGACATTTATCCGGCCTGCCGGGTGTTTTCGCCATGCTGCCTGTCCTGCTTAGGATCAGGGTGATATTTGCTTCATAGTAAGTGTTGGGAAGTATTCCTTCTTTTTCAATGTTTTGGAAAAGGTTAAGTAATATAGGTACTAGTTCCTCTTTAAAGGTTTGGTACAATTCTGATGTGAAGCCATCTGGTGCTGGACTCTTCTTTTTTGGGAGATTGTGTATAGTTGATTCTATTTCAGTACTTGATGTAGGTCTGTTTAGCATTTCCAGTGCTTTCTGATTAAGTCTAGGAAGTTAGCGTGCTTGCAAGTATTGGCAAATTTCTTTCAGATTTTCATATTTCTGAGAATTAAGTTTTTTGTAGTATTCATTAAGGATTCTTTGAATTTCTAAGGTGTCTGTTGTTATTTCACCTTTGTCATTTCTGATTGATGATATTGGGGACTTTACTTTTCTATTTTTGGTTAGGTTGGCCAAAGGTCTACCAATTTTGTAGAATTTTTTTAAAAAACAACTTTTTGATTCACTGATCTTTTGAATAATTCTTTTGTTTTTTATCTCATTAAATTCTGCTCTAATTTTAGTTATTTCTTTTCTTCTGCTGGGTTTGGGGTTGGAATGTTCTTTCTTTTCCAGTTGCTTAAGCTATTCCATTAAGTTATTGACTTCTTCTCTTTCTGTTCTCTTGAGGAAGGCTTGCACTGCTATAAACTTCCCTCTTAGGACTGCCTTCGCAATCCCACAAGTTCTGATAATTCATGTCTTCATTATTGTTTTGTTCTAAAAAATTGGTAATTTCCTTCTTAATCTCTTCTATGACACAGCTATCATTCAGCATGAGGTTATTTAGTTTCCATGACTTTGTATGAGTATGCAGATACCTGTTATTGGTGAGTTCAACTTTTATTGCATGATGATCTGAGAAAATACAAGGAATAATTTGTATACTTTTAAATTGCCAAGGTTAGACTTGTGACCTAAGATGTGATCAATTTTGAAGGATGTTCCATGGGCTGATGAGAAGAATATGCATTCAGTTTTGCTAGGATGAAATGTTCTGTAGATGTCTATTAAATTCAATTGTTGTATGGTGAAGTTTAAGTCCAAAATTTGTTTGTTTAGTTTCTTATTGGAGGATCTATCCAACACTACTAAAGGGGTGTTAAAATCTCTGACTATTATGGTGTTGGAGGAAATCAAGTTGCTCATATCTGTTAAAGTCTCTCTTATAAATTGAGGTGCATTCTGGTTGGGTGCATAAATGTTAATAATTGAAATCTCATCATGTTGAGTGTTACCCTTAACAAATACAAGGTGACCATCCTTATCTTTCCTTACTTTTGTTGGTTTAAAACCTATTATATCTGTGAATAAAATTACAACACCTGCTTTTTTCTGATTTCCATTTGCCTGAATTATAGATGACCATTCCTTCACCTTGAGTCTATATTTATATTTTAAGATAAGATGAAATTCTTGTATGCAGCAGACATCTGGCCTGAGTTTGTGTATCCAGTAAGCCAACCTCTGCCTCTTTAGAGGACAATTTAAGCCATTCACATTAATTGACGTTATTGATAAGTCTGGTAGTATTTTGAGTATTGAGTTTTTCAAAAGTCCAGTGGACATTTTTAATCCTTTTGCCACTGTAAAAGTTGGAGTTTGATCAAAAGTATCTGAGTGTGTTTTCTTTGGTGGTAGATCATTGTCTTGTCATTGTGGAGGATGGGTCTGAGAATATCCTAGAGAGCTGGTTTAGTTATTGCAAATTTCTTTAACATGTGAATGTCATTAAAGTATTTAATTTTCCATCATAAATGAAATTCAGTTTAGCTGGATACAGGATCCTGGGTTGAAAGTTATTTTGTTTTAGAAGGTTAAAGGTCAATGACCATCTTCTTCTACCTTGAAAAGTTTCAGCAAAGAGATCTGCAATCATTCTAATATTAATCTCTCCTTGTATGTTATGATTTTCTTACGTCTGGCTGCTTGCAGAATTTTCTCCTTCACATTAACTTTGGCAAAGTTAAGTACAAGGTGTCTAGAAGATGCTTTATTTGGGTTGAGTCATGCTGGAGTTCTTTTTTTTTTTTTTTTGGCCACGGTTGGGTTTGAACCCACCACCTCCAGCATATGGGGCCAGCACCCTACTCCTTTGAGCCACAAGCGCCGCCCCACATGCTGGAGTTCCAAAACTGTCTGTTATCTGAATTTCAGTATTTATTGCCATGCTTGGGAAGTTCTCCTCAATTATCTCTTGGAGTAAAGTATCTGTGCCTTTTGAACCATCTTCTTCTCCTTCAGGGATTCCTATAAGGTGAGTATTTGCTCTTTTGGCATGGTCCCACAGTTCCCTCAGGGAATGATCTATTATGGCTCTCCACTTCTCTTCCTCTTTGAGCATTTGGGAGCATTCAAAAGCTTCATCTACAGTGTCAGAGATCCTTTCTTCTGCTCCATTCTGTTACTGGGAGATTCTACTGTATTTCTCAGCTCTTTCAGGGCTGTAAATTTTTGCCCTCCAATGTGACAAAATCTTAGGTGATTTTTGTCTTTGAATTCATTGAATTCTTGAGGGAAATTTTGAAATACTCCTTAAATTTCTAATTCCAATTTTACCTTCATTCTGTTAATCTTATTTGCAATCCAAATTCTGAATCCAATTTCTGACATTTCAGCCATTTGTTTATGAATGGGATCTTCTGTTGTGTCTCCTTTGTCATTCGTTGAGGTAGTTTATCTACCCTAATTATTCATGTTGCCAGAGTTTTTCTGCTGATTCTGCCCCATGATTATTTTTCACCATTTGTCTAGAGAAGCTGGTAAGGTGAAATTGAATTGAGGGCTCCTGGGATTGTAATTACCAGCCCTTTACCAAGGAACTGGGTGATTGCGGCTTTTACCCTAGAGTTTTAGAAAAGTCTCATTCAGTATTACAGCCTGAAACTCTGGGGACCTGCTTGGTGTGGTGGGCTAGATGGTTCTGACCTGTATTTGGCTGGTCTCTGTCTAATTCTAGGGAATCAGTGGCTTTGGGCTGAAATCTCAGCTGTGGAGATATATAAGCAACTAAGACACCCCACACACACACAGGTGACAATTGGAAGAAGAGAACCCCACATTCACACAATAACACAACCAGGGTACAACCTTGGTGGGTCCCTGGGTGATCATTCCAGGTCAAGAGTTCCAAACCAATTGTCCCAGTTCACACGGACACCCATCAGGTGGGAGACTTCAAAAGGTCTTCAGCATCTAGGCAGCAGGGGTCCCATGGCAGCTCAAATGTAACTCATCCTGGTGCTCTGTTGAGTCAGAAAGGCCCACCTAGCAAAGTAGTCCAGGGGGGCTGGTGCCTTCTTCCCCACCTTTTACCTCCATCACACCCAGGCCCTTGTAGCCTCACAGGGTTGTGACCCAATTTCCTTCAATGACCAAATGCGCCAGGGATTTGGGCCTGCCAGACTCAGAGGGACCTCAGTGCCTCGTCAGCCAAGCAACCACACTCTGCCACCAGCTGGCTTAGGGAGTTGAAGTCTGATTACCTCGGATGCTCAATGGAAACTGGGGGGTGTTCCAGCTGAGCTCACTCCAAACCAGAAGTTAACCAAACAGCAAATGTTTTTTGCACCATGCCTCTGCCCCAGCCACTCTGCTCCTCTGGTATCCCTGCAATGTGAGATCTAGCTCCCTCTGGTAGTCCACAGAATTGGGGAGGTGTCTCTCTGAAATTTGACCTCAGTGGGATCACTCTATTAATGCTGCTACTAGATGGGACATGTCTCCACTCAGGTTCCCATGCCTCAGCAGTTCCTGAGCCTCCCCTCATTGTACGGAGACCCAAGCCTCTTCCCACTGCTGAGTTGCTCTTTCTCAGAGCCAAGCCAGCCACCTTCCCCCTGTGCCTTTCTGCACTGTTACCAGTTGCACAGTTACAGTGTAGCTGCCCTACCTCAGACCGTGCAATGCCCAGTCTTAACAAAGAACTAGGTACATTCTGGTCTCTGCAGGTATTGGGCTTCTAGACCGCCAGGCCAGAGGGAAGGGTGGACTGGGAGTTCAAAGTGACAGGGAAAATGTTTGTTTAACCTTCATGCCAGACAGGAGAATACCCAGGCTCACAACAGGGACTCTCTGGAGAAGGATTCCCAGCTTCTAGCTACTCGCTCCCGTGGTATGAGAGTAGAGGAGCTCAGTTCACTGCTCACTAATAGAGATCTCACAACAAGCAAGCAAGCAACTCTCTTGGGGGAGGGGATGGACACACATCCTCTTTGGGATGGGTTCTGTACTTGAAAATTGTTTCCTTGGAGTTGCAGCTTGCCTCAGCAGAGAAGATGTGCAGTTATCAATCTCTTCTCTCAGCTTGGCTCCCACCCTTCAGCTTTGTTGGGTACTTACCCACTGTCATCTCTCCCTTTGGATGGGAGCTTCTGTTGAAGGCTGACTTCAGTTGGCTATCATCCCCCACTTCCCTTTGCTCTTGTTGAATGTAAAAATTGGAGTTAGGGAAAATAGTTAACCTGAGGTTTTAGCAGAACACAAGGCACATTGAAACAAAACAAACAAACAAACAAAAAATCAGACACACGAAGAAACAAAAACTAACACACACACACACACACAAAAACTCAAATAGCCTGATGTAAGCACTCTCAGCAACCATAAAGGAAGGGGAGGGCTCGGTGCCTGTAGCCCAGCAGCCGGACACTGGAGCTGGCAGGCTCGTACCTGACCCAAGGCCTGCCAAACAATGGCAACCACAACCAAAAAACAGCCTGGTACTGTGGCAAGCACCTGCAGCCCCAGACACCTGGGAAGCTAAGTCAAGAGAACCACTCAGCCCAAGAGAGTTAGAGGTTGCTGTGAGCTGCAATGCTGCAGCACTCCACTGAGGGTGACATAGTAAGACTCTGTCAAAAAAAAGGGGGGGGGGGGAGCAGAGGAAAAAAAAGAAAATAATAACAATAATTTTTAAAAAATTTAACCATAACTTCTACCAGAAAGAAAAAAGGGAAAAAAAGCAAAAATAAGAAACAGAGAAAAAAAGGCAACAAAGTCATGTGTGTGTATGTGTGTATATATATATGTAAACATACAACTATATATATACTGTAGGAATCACCTTCAGTAGGAATATATTTATGTTGCAATATACTTTCTGGAAACCAGGTGGCACTGTGAGTGGTTCCCAGGCTTATGTACGTCTCGTGGCTTAAATGTTCTTGGTGTTTGCCTGATTGCCTGTTTGGTGCCTAGACCCTGCTGAATTGCTGATTCCACAGATCTCAAAGAATCTTCACAGTCAAGTTTCCCAAATTCTCCCTGCAACAGTTCGTGAAGTGCAGGATATCCTTAGGCCAGTTCTGAGTGTAGGACGACTGTCTGCAGGTGAGATTCAAATCACTGTGGCGCACTGGCGCAGAACGGTGCCTGCCGTGACCACCATCTCCCAAATTCCAAAACAATGGCCTCTTCCTGTCCAGGATCTTTCCCATCTGAGTGTCTGTCCCACTGCCTAACCACGGTGGTGCCACACCAGACGGTACTGCACTCTGGCCGCCTAATTCCGCTCAGGGGTTCACACTTCACCAATCTTTCCGTATAATACCTAGTTTCTCCATAAACTGGGAACTGCAATCCTCCTGGTGGGCAGAACCTTTCCTGGCAATCTCTGCAGCTCCAGATTATACTCTAAGTCCAGCAAACCACCACCTAGCCGCACACCCTTTTCTCCTACTACGTTATTATCTGAGGTTCCCTTTCTTTGTGACTGTGTTACAAACCACCACCTTGCCACACACCCGGAACTACCGATATTTCACGCCAGGAATGGTCTAGCCCACTCATTCTCACCTGTTGTTCCAGGATAGCTGAGCTAAATGTCCTTCCCGTCTGCCATCATGCTCTGCCTCCCACTTTATACACTTTAGATTTTTTTTTCACCTCTAAGTTTCTCTAAGAAAATTTTTCTTTGAAATTATATGGAAAATTTATAAATCATAAAAGAAAGTATAAAGTTGCTCTTTGATTAAAAAACACTTCATAGAAGTACATTTTAATCAGGTTGAAAATGCTATAATTTATTCCCAAATTTATTTTATAGGTTTACATTTTCTTGGTTCTTCAGATTCAGGTTTGTACTTGCAAAGTGTGTGAGTAGCAGGTCACTGACAGATTCTACTGTACTTTCCAGGATAACGAAAACTGTCATTTGTTGATGGAAACTATAAAAAAAGGTTAAGCAGGGATTTTCAGGGTCATTCTATTCTTTTCTTGTTGAGATTGATTCTAATTTTAATGCATTCCTTGCCCAGCTTTAAATATGGCAATGGATTAAATAAAACAATATCCAGTTGTTGAATCTGTATCCAGGACTTTTGCATTGAATGTTCTGGAACCTTCTGTGATAGTCACTCTTAGACTAATGCAGCTCACTGGAAACCTCCTGTTTTATGCATATTATTATTTTATCTTTTGAGTTGACGTTCACTTTTTTTATGACAGAGTCATAAAAATAGCAGGGACCTGCGGCAAAGCTGAATGGGCAGGTGGCCAGGGCCCTGCTGACGTGAGGTTTTGTCGGGTCCAGATGCTGTGCTGCCCTCTGATCTGGCCCTGCTTTGTTTAGTGAGCTTGGAACTCAGTGCCTCACTCTCCCCACTGCCTGCCCGCCTGCCTTCTGACCTCAAACACACTACCTTGCCTCTGCCTACATCAAGGATCCTGACGCCGAGTTCACTTTTGTCACCAAGTCATGATTATAATTGGCAGATGGAGTCCAGGGCAAAAGCCAACAGGGCAGCCCTTCAACGTTACAGGGAATTTCTGAGCTGCTGCTACTCACCGGCTCATATCAAAATGAAAAACCAACCCCTGGCTGCCAGGAGTTTAGAGTCTAACAGGGAAGGATCAAGTACTCAGGGTAAGGAAAGGGCCCAGCTCGGCCAGAAGGCCCATGGAGAACTCAGCAAGGTTGTGCCACACTGCTGGTCTCCAAACAAGCAAGCTCACACCTGAGTTCCTCGGCTGTTGCTTGAATGGGGACTTTTCACCTTCAGTTCAGAGTGGCCTCTGCCTATCTGCTCAGTTCCACACTTTCTCATCTCCAGCAGATGTTTTCATTGGCTTCTGATCTCTGTGGGCTTCCTCTGCTACAGTCCAGGAATGCTCCCCTGACCCTAGCAGCTGGGAAAACTGCCCACATTCTCCAATGGCTGCACCAGCCTCCATCATGGGAGGCCCAACACGTATGTCAACACTGTACCATGTCCAACACCCATGGTCCAATGCCATCTACTTAAGATGTAGAGACAGTGGTTGCACCCAAAAGACAAGGGACATCTGCCTTTGCTTTATCACTAAAAAAATAATGAACACTTAAGTCAGTCACCCAACTTCTTAGAGCCTGCATTAAAATTACAGCTGATAAGCTTCATTGCATTTCCTTAAATTTGGGGGCTCATTTTTAATTCTAATCTTAAACTATGATAGATAATTTCATTAAGAGCTGAGTGAGCTTGCTAGTCGAAAGATCATGACCTTTCCTTATCTTAGAGCCTGTAAAAAAATGCATAAACGTGCACACCATCCATTTGTTAATGTAGCCTGTATTCCCCATGGAGCAAGAGAACAAATTGTGGGAGTTTTTCTATTTGCCAGATGGGTCTTATGTGTATGGCAGAGCTAGAGTCTGGCTAAAAGCAACATTTTCCTTATGCTATTAAATTCTTTCTATGCTTTTAAGTATGTTGATTTTACAGAGCATATATTTCCTAAAAAGAAAAATACTACTCTGTTTCTCCTACTACATTATTACCTGAGGTTCCCTTTCTCTGTGACTATATTAACTCACCTTATTTCAGCTTGGGAAAGAGCCCCCGTTAGTCTAGGAGAAGGAACACAATAGTGGTCCTTCCCTTCTGGCAGCCGGTCAGGCGCCTGGTGCTGGGCAGTGGATGTCCTGTGAGCCACCTGCTGCTTCCTTCTGGCTGATTTGACACTGAAGTAGGTAAACGGTCACCTGACAACTTGTTACAAGACTTGTCATGATCATCTGCAGTGAGGAACTGACATCTGAGCCCCTTACATGGCTGGTTTAGAGAAGTTTTTCTTAGAGCCTTTCTCTGGGATGATGATCTCAGGCGCATTTGGGGATGGGTGTAACACACTCCACAGACTCGAGAATGTGTGGAGGTTCAGTCACAGCACTTCCCCGCACGCAGGCTAAGTAGGGTGTAGAAGGAATTGAAGTGAAAGGGAGCTAGAGAAGCTGCCTTTACGGCGGGAACAGGAAGCAGCTTTTGTGGAGGAGTTGGTGGGAGAACATTCCCGAGCCCAAGGCAAAGGAAGAAGACCCATCTGACTGGCAGATGGAGCAGAAGGTACAGAAAAACACTGAATCTCGCCTGCAGGTGCAGAAGAGGAAGCAGGTTGGTTGGTCCTTGGATGAATTAGGAATTTTAAAAAGACTTGGGAAGGAAACAAACAGAATCCTTGGGTCTCTGCATCTTAGCAAGTGACAGGGCCGTGTGGGGGTTTAAGGCAGCTGAGATTTGGGGGCAGTGTTGCCTGTGTGGGTGCTGTGGAAAGACTGACGCCTTTTTAAAGGGGAACAAAACCCAGTTCCAAGAAAACTTATGACTGAATGGTGTGGTTGGTGGTCTGCCAATAAAGTTGCTCCCAAACCAACCAGGCTGGATGTGATGTGAAAATAATAATGTTTCAGAATTAAAGTCTACTTTCTGTCATTTAAATACAAAATGGACAGGGTTGTGAAGCTTTATTACTTACGGTAGTTTTTACAGTTAACATTGTAATTCTGACATGAATCTCTCTTGGGTTTGCTGTTTTGGATTGAAAATACAAAGAATCTAAATTTCACAGAAGTAACAAGACTATCGCTGTGGAGACAGAAGAGTGAATTGATGCCATGTCTGTTGAACATGACAGATTAGACTTGTATCTAAATCTGCTTAGATAAAGTAAGCAGGTTTCCACAATACTCACGAAAGCAAAAAAAACAGGAGAGGAGTGGGCTGTGCCTGTGGCTCAAGGAGTGGGGCGCCGGCCCCATATACTGGGGGTAGTGGGTTCGAGCCCAGCCCTGGCCAAAACTGCAATAAAAACAACAACAACAACAAAAAAAAAACAAAAACAAAACAGGAGAGGAGACCTCCTGAACCCCTCCCCCTCTCCCTCCTCCCAGTAAGTGTCTGGAGGTTGGAAACCAGAGGGCAGCAGGGCTCGGGTCCTACCTCCCAGACAGGACTTGCTGAGGCAACCCTACAGAAAGCTGACTCCAGCTGTGAGGCTGGAGGCCATCCACTTGAACAGGAAGGTAACCGAAGGTCACCAGACATTTGAGGAAGACAGACCAGTCTAAAGTACTAAGGTGGAGGACCTGGGGGAAAATAAACTGTGCATGAAACAGAACAAAATTATTTTTAAAACTATAATTAATAATCTTCAAAGCAATAAGAACAGATTGAGATCACGAAGAAAGAACACGTGGCCATAAAAAGAAACTCTCAAAGACTAAAAATTAATCTTTAAAGCACAGAAGTTAAAAAAAAAATCTCTAATGGAATGATCAATCACCAACTAAAGGAGATATACCAGAAATCAGGGCTAAAAGGAACAGATACAGGAAATGTGAGAAGGTGATAATATTAGGTCATTCTTCTAACGGATCCAATGAAGTGATCAGTGTTTCAGAATGCAAAAAGAGCAAAAAAAGAAAATTGAAAAACAAACATTAAAGAAAATGGTTAACAATGAGAGCATACAATTTTGAAGAACAGAAAGTTAAAAGATGTTCTGTACAAAGCACCCAGTGAAAATCTCAGAATGTTAACAATAACGATTAGGTCATAAAATCTTCCAGAGAATAGGAAGATGAAAACATGAAAAAGTGATCACATAGATAATGTTCTGAGAATTTGGATGACGGGGACTTCTCAACACTCCAAAAGACAATAGCTCAACATAACTGTGTATAGACTATTAGTTACTCAGCTCAGCTGTGAATAACATTTACAAAGTCTTTGTGCTATAAACCCTGAATTTATACCTAACACCAAAATACATATCATGTGATGCTAACTTAGAATCTTACTTCTAAGGCATAAAAGGGTCATGCAGCAGTAACTTTTTGGAGATGATTGTGGAGGACACAGAGAGGAAGGAGGCTGTGACTTCCACTGGGCTTGGCCTAGAGGTATTTTGGACAGATCTGAGTGGCTCCCTCAAATCCAACTGGAGATAAAGGCTAATGTTAAGCTCATAGTTGAGAAGATTTCAGGGTGAGAAGCTGTGGAAATTTATTGGTTTTGAGTGGGTAGGAGAGAAGTAAATTCATATGGCAAAGGAACTCAGGAAATTTTACCCCCAAATATGACTCCTTGGTATAAAGAGTATTTTGAATTAAAGATGCCTCAAGGTCAATAGGCCACAGAAGGGGGTCTCCCTCTTTCTTCATAAAATACCAGAGCCATCAAAAGGCATAATTGACTTCTCTTCCTCTTCCTGTTATCTCAATATATTACAGGAAAGAAAAATGAGAATGCAAGTAGACCTGGACCAAATCATTTTAAATATATACCTATCTCTTAGGTTAGTTTAATTTCCAGAGAGAATCATTTATAAGTCAATCTGTTTCTCCCATCCATCCATTCTCCCAAGTATCTATTTATCTTCCCTAGCAATCATTCATTGCCTCTAAACAGAATTATTTAGATTCCTCACCCCTTATCTCCCCACCTCTCTAAAATACGGACATATGAATTTCTGGGCCCCATTTGGGGATCCTGGATAATCAGTCTGTGATTCTCCCCATGCACACAGTAAATAAATCTCTTTCTCTTATTGATCTGCTTTATTGTGAGTTGAACTTTCAATGAACCTTCCAGGGCAAAGGTGAAGTCTCCCCTCAGCCCCACAATGAAATATGAGCCAACGGGGATGCAGGGATAGAGCATAATTTTTTAAAAGTCCAAAGCATGTCTCCTACACAAACATGCAGATGAACACATGCGAAATACTTAATTCAACTCACGAATCCATGAGGGAAGCAGTAAGATGGTCAAGTTGACATAAGGAATATTTGAGGAGCTGAATGTATAGAGAAGGTGGGAGACGTGAACTTGGGGTTAAGATCCTGAGTAGACCACAGCCCTGATCAGTGGTCAACGGGGCAATTAACTCCAAACATTAGGGTTATCTTTTCTGCCAGATGGAAGTCGTTTATATCTGTGGGACAAAAAAAAAAAAAAAAAAAAAAAAACCAAAAAACTATGAGTTTATATGCAGATTTACTAAATCTGAGACCTTTAAAAAGTAACAAACATTAAGTAAGCCAGAGAACTTTCCCTCAAATGATTAAATTATCCTTGTAGGAGCTGAGCCTCTTAAAACAGTGAAAGAACATCCTACCCACTTTTAAGGAAGATCTAATTTCTCTGCGTGAAACACATCTTCTCTACATAGTGTGTATTTCCTGTGGATAAGATGTGGGCTCCTCAAAAACAAGTCAGTGTAATGGTGGTTTTAGGAAGGAGTCACTCAAGGGAATGATTATGTTAATGGAGAGACAGAAGGCAGTACATGGAGGTAGAAGAAGCTGTAAGCAACTGTCAGGAAGAGGATAATCTTCCAGGTCAAAGGGCTGCATCAGTTGCTTTCAAGGGGGAAATCCATGAAGAAGTCACCTCGAAGGAGAGAGAGAGAGACAGAGACTTGCCAAGCCCAGAGAGCAGCTACCCAGTTCCAGGTGAGGGCAGTCCATCCACAGACCCTTGGACATCAATTAACCCTTTTGAAAGGATTAATTATCATTTAATCCCCAGGGACCTGTAATTCCTTCTAATTGGGAGGAGGGGTCAGAAAGAGGAGAGAAAAGTGAAGGATCAGGGTCATTTTCCTTTCCCACTGCAGCCTTGCTGTCCTGGGTGGTGGGGACAGCTTTGATGTGCTGAAGCTCTGCCTGCTGGACAAAATTGAGCCTGTTAGTTGTGAATTTTATTTGATGACACAGAACCAGAATTCATTTTATCATCTCACATTGACACAAAATGTCTAGATTACATGACAGAGTAGGCAAGAGTGATTGCAGCTGGGCTGAAAGGTCCACCAGGGAGCGTAGGTCCTGTCCTGCTCCCATAGGCAAAGGCCCCCCCACTCCCTACAGCCATCCACTCCTTTAGCGCTAGAGTTGGGAAAGTGGGGTAACGGCAGGGTGTGTTTCAGAGATGGGGGGGGATGGTGTAAGAGTAAGTAAGTAAACCTCCGTCTTTAACATTAGGAAACCAGAGGATAATGTCTCCAAAGGTAAGAAACAGTGAAATAAGACAGACAGACACCAGAGGACGCACCAGGATTGTTTCTGAAAGACTGAGGGCGGGGGGGAGCAGAGGTGAAAGGAACTCCTTGCTCTTTGTAGACTTATTTGACTCATTTAATCAAAATAGCCCCGGCACCGCATATTATTCCCATAAAAAAGTGTCACATTCAGCACATGCCTGCAGGGGGCAAGGTGCTGGGGATGGCGAATGATTTCTGATAGAAATGGTACTCTTCTATCGGAAAGTTTGAAGGTGTTAACCAAATAGCAAGCTCTTTGGCCAGGCACAGGGAATCACGCCTGTAATCCTAGCACTCTGGGAAGCCGAGGCAGGTAGATTGCTTGAGCTGAGGAGTTCAAGACCAGCCTGAGGAAGAATGAGACTTGGCCTCTGAAAAACTAGCTGGGCATTGGGCAGGCCTCCTGTAGTCTCAGCTACCTAGGAGGCTGAGACACGAGGATTGCTTGTGCCCAAGAGTTTGAAATCACTTGTGAGCTGTGACACCATGGCATGGCACTCTATGGAGGGTCACAAAGTGAGACTCTGTCTCAAAACAAACAAACACAAAAAAAAATCAACTAAATATCAAGCTCTTTGTTAAACTCAATCATCTAAATACCAGAAATCTGAGTAAAAAGGGGGGGAAAGTGACTGACATAGTTTAGAAGGGGCAGGCACTTGGAATGTTTTAAAGTATTTGGCTTGATAATTTGTTAACAAAACTTTACTAATGTGATGTGACATTAGAAAAACACTTAAAATCTATTAACAAAGTACCATAGTAACACAGAATTATTTGCCATTTCATTTATTGCCTTAACTTCTAAAGTACAAATAACAATTTGTGAAACATTTTTGAGTAAACCTCCTCCAGGCTTCCAGGAAGATTTGACCTACCAGAGAGATTTTCATTGGAAATTATTTTACCATTTCTGAGGATTTAAAAAATTTTTTTTAAATTACCAGTCTTCTGTCTCTTCATTCTTAGAATGAGATAGAACAATTTACTCAAAAGTACCAATTTGACTTTGTATAATTTTAATAATCCTGAAATAAATCACCTCTGTTGGTGCTGAATAAAATTTGCCAGAGAACAAAGCCTACATCATAAATTGTAACAGAGAAATCTGGAACTGTGTGGTGGAAGATAACACATCTCTTCCCCAAAGGGGCCGGCTGTGTTCTACATTTTAGGGAGAGAAGAAATAAGGACAAATTTGAATGTGAAATCTGTTATTTATGACCTACGTTCTTATGCATTCTCTCTTTTCTGGACAAGCACAGTTTAGGCTTCACAGAGAGGTTACAAGCAGAGTGTGACAGTGAGCCAAACCCTGAGTGCACGGCTGATGTGATCAGCAGAAATGGGTCAACCAGCTACTGTGCCTGTTGGCCATGAACGCAAGAGCTTCTCCGTGGTCTGTTCTGCTGCTTCAGCTGCTGTTGACCCCTCATTACGGGCTGGATGCTGTTTAACTCTATGAGCATTTTGGCTTTGAGACTCTGTTAGTGACTGTGGTTCTATTCCTTTCTCATCATAAATTTGACCCCGCCCTTTGGAAACATACAGTGTAGCGCAAAGATGCTAAAGGTGATATTTTCATCTAATCCAGGGAAATCAAAATAGAGCATTAAACATTTACTAACTACAAATTGGCCCCACCAGCACCAACGTGCTCAGGGACCCCAAACCAGCCACAGCCCCTATACCTGCTCAAAGAGCTTCCTCCAGTCTGTACGCCTCGCTGCATTTTACATGCATTATTTCATTTAGTGCTCACGACACTGTTACGTCAGCTCCATCATCTCCATCAGAGAGGTGGCCAAGATCGCCCACGTCAGACAGCTAACAAAGAGCGGAACCTGGATTTTATATAAGTCTCTAGAGTCACGAGATGGAAACTTACACGGGATGGAAATCTCAAGGCCAGAGAGTCCTTTTCACAGGAGGCTGCAGTTGGGCTGGGCACAGGGAGGGAGGTCAGAAGAAAGCACACCTCACACATGTTGGCGCTTCTTGCTGGGAGTGTCCATCAGTGTTCGACTGGAAAAGTGGAACCAGTGGGGTGTACACATGTACACGTTTATGTATATGCGTGTGGTCGAAAGTGAAGGAACTTACTGTTACATCAAGGGACTTATTATTAACACAGCTTAGCGTTTATTACAAAAACTGGCACATTCAGTCATGGGGCTGGGCGAAGCAAGACTGAGGCCCCATGGCAGGCCCCAGGAGGGGCCTATCCCTAGCGATCTGAATCCCACACGAGTGAGCTAAACGTGCTGTCCCCAGGCTGCAGTCAGCAGGGAAAATCTGGAAGGAGGAAAGGGCAATTTCAGCCCCAGCTGTTCAGAGTTTTCAGACCAGGGAGGCCAGCACTCTTTTCAGGACTTCCCACCTTATTAAGTCAGGCCCCAGGATAGTCTCACTTTGGCCTGGTCCCCAGTCAGGTGACTGGGGAGTTTAATCACATTTGCAGAGCCCTTTCCTAACAACATCTGGGTTCACAGGTGGGTGAATGACTGGGAGCAGCCTACACGCGTCTACCTCCGAGGGTCCTCTTGTTCTGTTCTCATCAGGGAACGCCCCTTGTAACCTGTCCTCATCTGAAACGTGCTAGAAAGGGAATTCTGGAACTATGTTTTAGCTACGCCAATGTGTCACATCATAAAGCCCTCATGCCCTGTGCTTGCATCTGTGCTTTGCTCAGCTCATGCTGACCTAGTGACATCCTCCTCACAGCCCAAGGGTAGGAGCTATGCCCTCGCCCGGTCTATGAAGGAGGAGGCTGAGGGCCTGGCTGATAACAAGGCTTATCCAAGTGTCAGCTGACTGGGAACCTTTGAGCCAGGACAGAAAAACATTTCTTCTACCTGAATACGCTTTTGATTGCAGTAAACACTGCAAGGAGCAAGGACTGTGGGAGCAAGGACTGTGCAGAGAGACGCGCCTCACAGAGTGGATTCCAGGGTGCCGTCTCTGCCTGGACTTCACTGTGTAGCTTTGCGTCTATAGTAATAATTTTGTTCTGAGTATAACTTGTAAGTGATGCGTCACTTGTAATACATACTCTCTGCCACCTGTCAGAACACTACTACGCTATTTTATTTTTTTATTTGCCACTAGATTAACTTTTTAAATTCCTCATGTGTATCTTCAAAAATTCTGTGGATGATCAAAGCCTGTAGCAACCATTGGGGTCCAAATGTGAGGTTTGGGCTACACCACCCTTCACTTAACCTGTGAGTAAGAGGGCTGGCAAGAGATCTTTTCTGTTGTAAAAATGTTGCCTGGTCCTATAGCCTGTGCGATAGCCTGGAGCTAAACAAATGCCCCCAAGGAAGACATGTCAGCGGCCTGGTCGTATCTCCCTACTGTCTTGTCCTGGAGACATGCAGCCCCCGACTGTGTGCAGGGACTCAGGTTCCTAGGGGACGCGTATTCTGGGAAACGGAGGTCCTCTCTGTCTGAGCCTGTGCTGTGCAGTGAGTTCTGTGGAGCTGTTTTCAGGTGATCCACGAACCCCACTGCATGTGATGAGGGACAGTGCCCGTAATGGCAGGAGAAAAAGCTAAACAGAAAATATCTCCTGCCCCACCCCCAAGCTGGCACTTGGACATTTTCCTAAGTGGTTCCTAATGGGCCTCTGCCTCCTGCAAGTCTGCCAGGCCGAGCTAAACCAGGGCAGCCACTTTGTCGGCAGCTGTTTGGGGTGATGAGGAGGTCACTGCACAGAGGAGATGCGAGAGGCAGCCAAACGGTAGAGTGAGGGGGGTCAGATATGGGGAGCCCTGAGTCCCTGTCTCCTGCACTCAGAGAGATCTTGATGCCCTTGACATGACCCCTGGGACTGGAGAGCCCCAGGCACCTGGAGCAGGACTGGCTGTGGAGAGTGGGTTGGTGTAATCACCTTACAGGGTGCACATGTCGAACCTCATGTACACCGCAGACATACACGTTTATTATTAGCTAATGACAGCTGCATAAAGGTGAGAGAAAATGGAACCCACAGAGCTCCCTGGGAGTGGCTGTGAGGGCTCAGACAAACAGAGAAGCCTGCATGGTCGCGTGCCCTGTGTGGTGCGGCTGGTCTCTTCTCAGCCTTCTTCAGCCTTTGCCAGAACTACTCTCTAAAAACTCCTGGCTAGTCCTGCATGCTCTCATTTTTGTCTTTCTATAATTCAGTTCCCACAAAGAAGCTAGGTATGCCCACTGATTTGCTGACAGCTCTCCTGTGCACACACCCTCGGCCACTCCGGCCAACCAATCTCGCCCAGACCCCACACACTAGGTAGGCAGAGCTGCCTCTTACCCAGCTCTACCATGCTCCCTGCACTCTGCCACGCTGGCTTCCCTGAGGCCACAGCCAATCCCCATAGGATATGTGGACACAGCTGTCTGCGGCTCCAGCCAAGAGGAGGTGCCTGTCTTGGCAACCATGAGGAGAAAGGTTGGAGGAGAAAGGAACCGTGTGCTTGCTGCCTACAAATATCAATGCTAAAGGGACAGGAATGTCCAGGGAGCGTCCAGGAGGACAGTGAGGTAGACACAGGTTATGGCAGGAGCTGAAGGGCCCAGCGAACTAGATCAGAAAGCAGTATTGTTTGAGGGTTGGGTCGAGTGTTGGGGTGGAATTAAAGAAAAACTAAACAGAACCCCGTTTCCCTTTGTGAAGCAGGGCAGGTGGGGAGACCAGTTCACCGTGAGGAGGCTGCAGGAAGCTGTGCTCTCAGAGGGCAGCTGAGGCCCTGTAAGGCCAAAAGGTCAACCCTGGGAGGACCTAGGAGCATGAGGGAGTTTGTCAATGACAAGAGGTCAGAGGTCACAAAGCAACAGTTTGGCAGAAACTGGAGAGTTCATTGTTGGGTCTGATGACGGAGGCCTTGTCATATCCAGTCCCAACCCAGACAGGAAAAGAAGTTGCAGAGACTGTGACGGCCCTTTCTGCACCGAGAGGAAGGACAGCATCAAGGGTGTCCACCCTGAAGATCAGAGTCTATACCATGTCTTGGAGTCCCTGAGTTCTGCCTGAGGGCTGTGACAATGTTGCTTGGCAGAGTCCAGGCATCCCCTTTGGAGACCTGTCACTCCTTGAACACCAGGATTCAAACTTCTGCTGCCATATTAGGTGCCCTTCTTGGCTTGGTGGGCCACGCAGTTCTTCTGTACTGAGTTAAAAAAAAAAAAACAGTCACCAGCTGTCCAAGAACAATTATACAGTAGAACCTTCATAGTTGACCTAATTTTCACAGACTGGACATGCACCGCATGTACGTATCAGCACAGTAGGCCTTGTTCCTTATGTTGACCACCTCTATATGTTGACCAGTCTGTTACAGTCCCTGAGGTGTCAACTTAAACAGAGGTTCTACTGTATATTGATCTATGCTTTATCAAAGGCTTTAATTACACTTTCATGTCCTGTAAATATTACTTTCCTGAGGTGAGTTCCCAACCTCTTGAACCATGGGCTTCATTGCTTGCAAGAAAACCAGATACCAGGGAGAGTTGCAAAGCCAGCGCTCAATCTTGACAGAAGGAGAATTTTAACTGTCTGGTAGAACAGTGAATTTAAAATATCAGCCAGGCTTTGAAGTTAGAAGTTCTTCCTGCTCAAATTCTACCTTTATGTATCAAAAACAAAGCTTTTAAGTCTGAATTAAATTTGGCCTGTTCTCCAGGTGTAGAGGAATCCAGAATGTGATGTGGAATGAGGAAGAGAAGGACAAATGTGTCCTTCATGCCACTTTCCAGGGCACAACCCTAGACACAAGAAGCATCAGAAATATTGAGGAAGAACAGTCAGAATTTGGGAGCATCAAGACCAAGGCCTGTCTCTGCCGGCACAACCTGGGAGGCTAGGTGTTTCCCAGGGAGGACCCCCACCCCTGCCTCCACTTGCTACTGATGCTGGGCACTGCTGAGCACTCCTGGGGGGAGGCATGTCCTAGGGAGACCAGCACCTGAGCCAGCTCCCTGCACACAGTGCTCCAGGCACCGTGAAGTCTCTGTGTGCCCACCAAGAGGTGTGCTCATTGGGTTACTGCCTCCAAACTGATGATCTAAGAACACAACTGAACTTATTTTGCCCACAGAGTTATAGTCCTGGAAGAGCCTAGTGAGGACAGCCCATCACCAGGTTCATCTAAAAGCTCATCCGTTGACCTTGTTCCAAGCCAGCTAGGGGCTGGATCGGTGGGTCCTTGGGTGTCTCCCCCAGTCTCCATGAGGGCTCTCCAGACTGGCAGCTTAAAAGGAGCTGGACTTCTTATACCCAGTTCAGGGCATCCAAGGCGGTAGTCCTGAGAGAAAGAACCAGGTGGAAAGTGTCTCACCATTTACAGGTCAGCCTCTGTGTCGTGCCACCTCCTCCACTTGCTCCTGGGTGGGGGCAGTTACAAGGTGCATCAAGGCTAGTAGAGGCCTACAGCTCCCCACCCCCAGGGGAGGAGCATCACGGGCTCTTCTTTAACAAAGTGTATCTGGGCTGGGATAGATATTGGCACGGCCTGTTGTGGAAAATATAGTCCAGCACACAGTGGGGAGTGGGACGCTGGGGCACTGGCACACACAGTGGACCAAGAGAGGTCTGGGGTTACACTGACAGGTCATGGGCAGAGCAGACCATGACCCGCTGCAGATAGTTCCAGCCCCCAAAGCTAGTCCCTCGGGGGACACTGACCCACTGACAGACCGTTGGAGCCATCCTGGCTCTCCCCAGAGCCTGACCCAAGAACTCCCCCGCTAGATCCGGGCCCCTCTCCCAGGGGGTTCCTAGTGAACCTCCTCATCCACCCAGAAAGGAAAAGGAAATTCTAGCTCCTTTTAAAATGGAATTTTATACTTTAAAGTGAGGCCTCTTCATTTTAAAAGGCTAAACACAGGAGGTAGCTTGATGTGGCAGCATGAAGTTTCCTCTTCCCAGCGGGCTCTGGCGGAGCTCACACTCAGAGTCTAGCAGTGACCACAGCAAAGTCTGGGTGGTGACAGAAAATAAAGAGGCTTTGCTTCCCTGAACATTGGATACAGGGCTGTAGTCACAGCTCAACTTCCATTTCTAGCAGGAAGCTCTAGCACGCCTTTCATATCTGCACAAGAAATCCGAGTAGGTTGGTGGGGTTGTCCTCATACGTCTGGCCACAAAGAGAAAGTTCTGAGAGGCCACATGTCGTTTTCACTGTGTGTGGGTGTAGCACATCAGGTGGCCCCAGGCAGGGAACAGGATCCACCGTGTTGGCAGAAAGGGGAGCCCCACTGTTCCTGCAGGCTTAGACTGTGCCTGTGAACAGTGACATTCACATACCAATAAAGCATGATTAAGTATCAGAGCCTTGGGAACTTAGTAGGGAGAGGACCAGCAGAAAGACCAACCCCAGGAACACTAAAGAACAGGAACACTCAGCTGGGACAGGTAAGTCCTGAATAAGAGGCTGCATTACTTAAGAGATTGGTTAACTTCTGCAGGACACTAGTGCCATGCCACCTCAGGGGCCACTTCTCTACCAGGCTGTGAAGGTGATACACCTGTCAGTCTCCACACCCGCCTCTCACCTGGCATGCATGTATACCAGCGTGCTTTCCAGCTGCTCATGGATCGCCAAATACCCTAACAGTTCACTTGTTT
This sequence comes from Galagoides demidoff, assembly GCA_963574575.1. NCBI lineage: Eukaryota > Metazoa > Chordata > Mammalia > Primates > Galagidae > Galagoides > Galagoides demidoff. Next base: position 16,528 of record CAUYQV010174639.1, on the reverse strand, counting down.
CTTCCTGAAAAATCTCACTTCTAAGTGAAAAAATAAGTCCATTCATTTTAACACGAAACATCCTAAACTATTTTCATAGACTGATGACTGAAGGGAGCTCCCAGATATAATACACAGCCACTGTAAGTGGTGACTAGCAACATGAGGTCCATCGGTGCCGTGGTTTGATGAGGGTTTATTGTCTTCTCCACGGGAAGAAGAACATGATGACGGGTGGGGAGCAGGGGTGAGGGATCTGGGCTGTTTTACTCTTTGGAAGGCAAATTCTTCCTTCTGCACCATTTCTTCAATGATTTTCCATCTTCACATGGTTTATGGTTGTCTTATCCTCAGACTGCACTTAAAAATAAAGTTAGAGCAAAGACAAATGTTTTCAATGCTTAGAAACATACGGAAATGATATACTTTGCACACACACACACACAATTTTAGAAGAACTACCTCTTCACCCCTCTCTGGGTTCCCACAAGCAGAGCTAAACACCGTGGGTTCACCCACACGCGATGCAAAAGCAGCCACAGGATGCTCTCTGGCCAGGAAACACAAGGCGGAGTAAATTGCTATGTGTGTCCTTGCCTAAAATTATAAAGTCAAATTATCATTTCCTATAGATATTTATTGGTGTGTTTTTGTGTGAAAACCTCATCATAGTCCCACAAAAATAGTCATCCAGAAAGGAATGTAATTTTTCAAGAGCTGTTATGCTAAAATGTGGTTATGTAACTTGGTCATTATGTAAAGAATTCCGTGTACTCTTACAACACAGAGACGTCCCCTAAGGGCATTCAATGAGGTTCAAACAGGCCTAATAAATATACTCTAGCACAAATCAAAACATGGAATAATCAGCCTCTTGTCTCTTCCCAGGTATGAGCAAATGTTTTTCTTTCACATATTTAAGAATCGATTTTGGAGTTCCAACCTGAACGTGAACACTCATTTGCACAATCCCACGTGGACTGCAGGCCTTTCTTCCCCTGGAGACTGCACTAGGGTTGGGATGGATGGCCCATGCCTCTGGAAGGAGGTGATGCTGCTCAAAGTGAGGGTGTGAGGGCAGGGGTGTGGGAAGCAGAGGAACTTTTAGAAGGGGTCCTGTCGAAGGCCTAGGTTTTAAAAATCAGGAGCAATGTAAATATTCATCAAAAAGTAAATGGATTAACAAAGTGTCATCTGTCCTGCAATGACACAAAGGAGTGAAATGTTAATACACGCAACGCCATGGATGAACCTTAAAATAATTAGGCCAACTGGAAGAAGTCAAACAAAAAGGTATTTACTGAATGATTTCATTTACACAAAATTTTAGAAAAGCTAAAGTAATTCATATTGACAGAAAACAGATCAGCGGTTGCTTGGTGATGAACCCAGGAGGAAGGAGGGATTGTAAAAGGGTGTGAGGGAAGTTTCAGAATGCTTTTACACTAATAATCTTGATTATAGTGATGGATTCGTAAGTGTATACATCTATCAAAACTTTTCAAATGGTATACTTAAAATCTATTTATTGAATATCAGTTATAAATTTAAACAACTATAAAAACAAGCATACCAGATATTGCTAGGAAATTCATATTTGATTGTAATAATGATCAAATTTTGAAGAAGAAGGTGCTTGTCACCAGAAATTCAGTACCATGGCCACATAAAGAGCTTTAAAAGGGATAAATATCTTAAGACTTTCACTTATAATTATGATAAAATGGGTTTTATCAGGTCACCGTTACCATCAGGGACAACCAGGAAAACCTGTAATGAATATGTTTGGCATGTATATTATCAATACATAGAGCTACAGATGTAGATATAAACTATCCATCTCTCCATCTGTTCATCTAGCTGTATCTAGATAATGCTAATTTGATAAACCTATTTTATTATAACTATAAGTAAAAGTCTAGCAGGGGGCCATACGCTGATTATGTGAGAACTTTTTTACTTATCTGTAGAGTTGGATATTGCAAAAAGCATGCATGGACCTTTTTTTTTGGTCATCAGTTTTTATTAGTGTCTGTGTATTTAATGTGTGGCCCAAGATAATTCTTCCAATGTGTGGCAGAGAAGGAAAAAGGATGGACACCCCTGGTAGAGATATTTATCATCTTTTAAAGCACCATAGTGATCCCTTATCAGACCCTACCACACCTTCAGGAAAGAGAAACTGTCATTTTAATACCTACACTAGAGAGAAGACATATTATAAACAAATGTCTTAGACTTTCTACTCAGTATAGATGTTACCCCAGGGATCATAGTAGGAGGAGCAATGTTCTCACAAAAGACAGAAATTCTGAGGTCTAGGATGCCTGCCTAGAAAATAAGAACTTTTGAGATGATAAAAAACTCATCATTGTTTCTGGGTCCTAACTAGACAAGTTTTGAAAATATTCAATAAACTGGCAAATATAGCACAGCCAAATGTGAAATTTTCAACTTTTCTATATTCCCATTAATTCTTGCCTTGCGTTTTCTTAACATTGAGCATTTGTTTTCTTTTTACATACTTAACAACTTCCTTACAACGTATTTATGTCCAAATGAATCATTGCTCAGAGCGAAATCACGGCAAAAAAGAAAATTAAAGCGGTGTCTTTATACACTTCCATTTTTATTCTCGGGCGCCATCTGCTGGCTATTACGTTTCTTCTTGCTTTAAAAAAATTGTTGATTACATCATTTGTTGGATTCATGATCAAGAAAAATCAGTTTGGTTATGCACATAAGGCTAGGAATCTGGACAAGACATTTTACCATTACTCTTTTGGAAGTAAAGTGATGAGAATAAACTTCCTTTATGTGAAAAATGATCTCGATTTGGGCGGGGAGAAGGAGAGATGCTTGCTCAGACCTCTGACAAGCCTGGACATGGTGGATCCATTTTGCCAACAACAATGCAACAGATCAAGAGTCTTAAAAATGTGCATTCTTTTGACCCACAAATAAAATTCTGTGAATTATATCTTTGGAAAGGCCAGAGATGTGGGCAACATTTATGTGCGTGGCTACTTGAACTATCTGTAACAGTCTTCTTTATGCCTACAGAGATACATGTGTAGATGTATACATGATATACAACAGTTATAATCTTAAATTAAAATTAGCAAATTTTAACAATAATACTTAAAAATGTTTACAATAAAATTGTGGGTAAAATTAAATCAAGAAACTAAACCATATTTTCAGTCTGATTCCAATTAAGCACAAAATGCATGAATTGAAAATAAGTTGCCTGGAAAAAGTGAAGTTAGTTTTGGATGTATACTAGTATAGGTACTCCAGTTTAATTTTAGTTTCTTCTTTTGAATTTTTATATTTCCAAAAAGATGCATAATAAATATCTTTTATTTTTGTATAGCTACCGTGAGCACATGTTTTTATTCAAAACATACTGGAATGGCATGGAAGAATAAAATCTCATACTTTACTCCCACCTTGTGGATTTAGGAGAAATTGCAATCAGGATTTAAACATTGTCTTTAAAAAATAAAGTAGTATCTAAAAACAAAACCAAGAAGAGGGGAGGAGAGGAGAGGAGAATGGGAGTGGAACAAAACAGGGTCTTGTGGGTATCAGCTTTTTAAAAATATGCAAAGCCCCAAAAGTATATTAATATTTTAAATAAGATGTTATCCCTAGTATTTACACAGATGAAACAATTTCTGTTTAAATAACTGACCTTGCTTTGGGTGTCCAGCTTAGGAGACCAGCTTAGGAATTACAGAGAGACCCTGTATCTACAAAAAAATTTTAAAAAAATACTAGATGAGTGTGATGGTGTGCACCTGTCCTAGCTACTCAGGAGGCTGAGGCGGGAGGATGCTTGAGCTCAGGAGCTCAAGGCTGCAGTAAGCTACGACTGCACTGCCACACTCTGCCTAGGCAACAGAACAAGGCACAGTCTCTAAACAAAACAAAACAAAATAAAAATATAAGAATTAAGTAAGTAAACGAAGCACCTCCATGCAGCTTCTTTAGTTTGAGACTATACTTGTTTTACCTACTATACTAGTTTGAGTCACCACTGGATGCCCTGTCTGTGAGTTAAGCAGATGCCAGCTCCACTATAACTACATGCTGCCACCTGGTCCCAACCTGTGGCTTCTCACTGGGATGCCTGGCTCACCCCTCCTCTCTTTCAAATATATTCTTCTCCCTGCTTTGTAGATTTACAAAGATCAAATCTACATTCTAACATAAACCTTTCTAAGTTACTCCCTTGCTTTAAAAACTCAAATGGTTCTTGTCACCAAAATTAAAAGTCAAATTCCTTACAGTGCCATAGGGGTCCTGGCCTGAACTAGGCTTTGTGCTATTGACAGATTCACCTCCCTGTGCCCCACCATCCCCCTGACTGGGAAGCACATAGACCCGGCTGGGAAGGGAGGGGTGGTTTGCCACATTCTATTTCCTTTGCCTAAAGTATATTCTCCACTTTAGCAACCTGGAAAAATCCTACACACAGGCACTTTCTCCTTTGTAATGTGTGTATAGTGATGGAACCCTAAAAATGATCCTTCCACTTACTAGTACTACGCCAAGTTTATGTGCATGTGTGTGTCTAGATAAAGATCTAGATGTCGGCAGCCAGCTATACTATAACCTAATATGGAATGAGAAGTTATGCTGCTGACAGTGGACATGGACATTTTTTGAAAGCTATTTGCCACTTAGTGCCAGATATGATCTTACAGTCTCCAACAAAGTAGTGCTTTTCTCATTATACCTGCAAGTTTTGCAGGTGGGTTAGAAATGGAAGCCAAGGATGGAAAGATAGGTTAGTGTACCTGACAGGGGAGAATTGTTTGGGAAGGAAGGGTGAGAAATAAGAGCTCAAGGAGTTGTGGAAACTAGGGGAGGACTAAGTTCAAGGGAGAAGAAGCGGTGATCCAGGACAAAGCCAGGGCCTGGAGGACAGGACTAGCAGAGGGCAGCTGGTGGGCTGCGGAAGTCCAGGGGCACCTAAGAATGAGCCTGGCAGTGAGGTGGAGACTGGAGCCAGATTCCGCGGAATGGGAGGGTAGGAGCAGGGAAAAGCCTGCAAATGTGGGTCTCTCGCTGGAGAAGCAAGGTGAAAGAAAACTTAGCTCCATCTGAAATGGCCTGGTGAGCAGCAAAGGACCCCTGACCTCTGGCTCCACTCTTGAGTCAGGTAAAGATGCTCAAAGGTCAGGGTTCCCCAGCCCTACCTCAGAGGGTCCCACCCCACCCCCCATGCCAATGCCAGAGGCTGAAGTAATGGGAGGCAGCTCCCAAGTCCTGCAGCACCAGCTGGCAGGGCCTCAGCCCTCTGCCCAGCCAGGGCAGAGCCCAACTTCTTTCAAATTTAAAAAATAAAAGGGAGAAGGGCTGGGAAATACAATGAAAATAGATAAATAAAAGAAGGGCCCACAAAGCCTGTGACATAAAGTCACTGCCACCACCAAGGAAAAACAGTTAAAAAAAAAAAATTAAACACTTAATCTCTTCCTCTGAAAAGCCCTCTTCCTTCCTTGGTAGAATCCAATCTCCCTGTTCACAGAAGTAAGGAAAGGAACTGTTGCATTCTGGGAGTGCAGCTAGGCCAGACAAACGAGGATAGAGACTCTGCTTCTATTTTCATTTTGTCCCACCCTCCCAGGTTGGATGCAGCAATCCACACTCAGGGTCAACTTCTTTACTGAAGACCCGTGAAGTCATACCCACACAGGGCCTACCCTCAACAGGTTCCCCATCCCATGCTCCACGTCACCATCTTGAAATCCTTTATTTATTAATGTTTTTAATGAATATTTTGCATGGAAGACACAGAGCATGCACATGAAAGAACCAGGAAATTTCACCCCCAAATGTGACTCCTTAATGTAAAGACTAGTTTGCACTTGATCTTTGCCAAAAGGCTGAGAAGCGATATAAAGAGGAGTTTGAATTGAATGCCCTTAGAGATCAATGGGCCTTGGATGGAGCTTTCCCTCTATATGCATAATATCTGAGGGACCTATCCAAAAGATCAATTGCCCTTCCTCCTCTCCCCGTTATCTCCATATATTGCTGGAGAGAAGATCAAGAGCACAACCATTGGGTAAATGCCCAGTGGTTCCAGCAATCTCACTAGCAGGTATTTACCCAAAGGAAAAAAGAACATTTTATCAAAAAACATTTGCACTCAAATGTTCATAACAGCACAATTCACAATAGCAAAGATTGCAACCCAAGTGCCCATCAATACATGAGTGGCTTAACAAAATGTGATATCACCGTGGAGTACTACTCAGCCATTAAAAAAGATGCTGATGTAGCATCTTTTGTAAATCCTGGATAGAACTGGAGACTATTTTTCTAAGGAAGTATTACAAGAATGGAAAAACAAACACCACATGTATTCAATACTAAATTAGAACTAATTGATCAAGACTTGAGTGCACATATGGAAGTAAAACTAATAGAAATTAAGCAGGTGGGAGTCCCCCCCCACCCCCCGCCAGTGCACACTTTCTGGGTAAAGGGCACACTTATAACATTGACTTAAAATGCACAAAAGCAAATTACTTACCCCAAACATGTGTACCCCCATAATATTCAAAAATTTAAAAAGAAGAATGCGGTCAGACCTGGCCCAGATCATTTTAAATATAGTACCTGCCTGTACCATTTAATTTATTTTCCAACAAGAATTATTTATAAGTCCATCTGTTTTCCTATATCCATTAATTTTCCCATCTATCCATTCTCCTTAATAATCATTTCTTGCCACTCATCAGAATTACCTAAATTCCTCACCTCCCCCTTTCCTCTAAAATGAGGGTATATAAACTTCCGGACCCCACTGGGATATTGGGGTAATCACTCTGTGATGGTCTCCTCTGTGGATGGTGAGTACATTTGTAATCTCTTTCTTTTATCAATCTACCTTTTTATGAGTTGATCTTTTGGTGAAGCTTTGGAGTGAAGGGGAAATTTTCCTTCTCCCCACACACATGAGCAGAGCAGATGTGCCAAGTCCACATCCACCCCTCATCCCATTGTCAGAGTTTTCATTGCCCAGTGAGCACAGAATTCCGGAGGACTCAGGATGCCTGAGCACAGTAATACCGAAGGTCTTACTTACAAGGTCAGCGGCTACATATACCACCAAATAAGAGGAGCACAACAGCCTCAAGAAGCTGCACAAGTTATGTTTGAACCAGAACTTGCTTCAAATGCAGAAAGAAAGCAATGGTCTCAGAAACAGAATCACCAAGGTTCCCTGTCATACCCCTTCTTACCTGTGCTACTCCTCTGTATTAGCACACAAGTGTCCTGAGAATAAAGACTTGGAGGAGAGATGGAGAACAGGGCAGCTCCAGCTCCTGCCTTCAGTGCCTCCTTACCGGTCAGTCAGCCAGAGGTAGAGGGTGGGTAGAAGGTGTGCATATTATGAAGTGCATGAAATAAAAGCAATTGAACTCATTTTGTGCAGCATTTCCATTGTTTTTGAAGAATGAAATTAACATACACGCATATATGAGCTACAAAATGCAATTGCTGTTTTTATTAAAAATGGAATGATAAAATTCATGCTAAAACTTAGTGATTTTATCTTCAAATTTAAAAATGTCATAAGCAGAGAGAGAGACTATGGAAGAAATGAAAAATATATTTACATTTATTCGTATGTTCAATGGCATTTTTATTGTGTAAAGGGGCTCACATTTCTATTTTTGTTTTTGGCAAATTATGCATGCAGCTCTACCCATGATCAGCTTCCTACTGAAGCTACAAAGATCCATGCTAGGTTCTTTTAGGAATATGAACACAGAACATCACAGACAAAGCCTTGGTCTTGTCACCTGAGATGATGGCCACAAACCCCTGTTTGGTCTCTTGACTGTGAATGTATTTGGACTGACTGTGAGTGAGCTTCAGAAACTGTCAAGTGAAGATGTACCCCCAAATATCCTGCGCACAGTATGATCCCTGTCTACGTTATGTAGGGCTCCACATTTTCCATTTAACTTCTAAAAGGTGAGGACATCCTGCAGATGAGAGGCACCTTCAGAGCCCCTCTTATCACTCAGCTGCAAAGATGGCAGGACATAGCTGAGTACCCAAGTCACAACCCAAGAGAGAAATTGCCCTGGACAATTCCTATTTATAATTTCTTTCTTTTGTTCACTGAAAATACCACTGTATGTCATATTGGCTACATTGCATGTTCTTTTCAAATATTAATGTTATTTACTTTAAAAGAAGTAATATATGCACATGATTCAAAATTGGCAATCCTTGGGCAGCACCTGTGACTCAAAGGAGTAGGGCGCTGGCCCCATATACTGGAGGTGGTGGGTTGAAACCCAGCCCTAGCCAAAACCAAAACAAAACAAAAAAATCCCTGCAAAATTGGCAATCCTTGGGCAGCACCTGTGGCTCAAAGGAGTAGGGCACTGGCCCCATATACTGGAGGTGGTGGGTTGAAACCCAGCCCTAGCCAAAAACAAAACAAAACAAAAAAATCCCTGCAAAATTGGCAATCCTTGAGGGAATTTTATATTTTTTTGTTGTAAAATCAAAGTACTACTTTATTAAATGAGTTATTTTACACCACATGCCCATCAATATAATTACAATTATAAAACAATTTTATAACAAGGATGGACTGATTTTCAAATGGGAGTCAACTATACATTTACATAGAATTGTCTTTGCATGAAGCCCAAAGGATAACAGCATAAAAACGAGTGGTTCTGGAACCCCTTTATTTTTGCTGATCAACAGTTTGTTAGGAAAGCAGCTGCAGGTTTGTTACTAAAGGTCTGAGGCAGTAGAAGAGTCAAAGGTGTGATGAACTCACCTGTGAACACGTGAGGCTGAACATTCGCCCATTCTGGAGGGAGTGAGTCTCCAGACGCTTGTTCTCTGAGTGGTGCTCGAAGGCCTTAGGGTCTGGCCTTCAGACAGTGTAGCTTTGGCAGAAAGCCTTTGGTCATGTCCTTGTCTGGTCTTTTGTCCAGCTTGCTTTTTGGCATTTTTCTGCTGAGACTGAGTCTTCTACTGTCCAGGAGCCATATCTGGGCCAGGACAGTGGAGCGACAGGACAGCAGGTGAGGTCCAGGGGAGGTCCCTGGAGGGAGAGGAAGGAGGACTGCCCCTAGCACTGCCTAGGAGTCTCTACTCACCACTGAGGGGAAAGAGGAGAAATGAACTTTTCAAATTAAAAAAAAAAACAAACTAATATTGCTGGAAATTAAGTGATATAATAGTTCTATTTTGGGCTCCCCCAAAATTGTAAATCTGAAGACAAGAATATGACTTAGAGAAGTCTATTTCAGAAGTATTCCCAGGAAGGAGCAGTGAGAGAATGGGCATATTTAGAAAGGGAAGTTGGGAAAGTCAATAATGTAAAGTATCTGAAGTGAACTGAAATAAAATCTTAAGCCCGCCAGCTGGCTGAATGACTCCACCCTACCCCCTTGGCCAAGAGAACCTCAGAAATACCCTAAAGCTGACCTGCTGGCCGTGAGAAGGGAGGTCAGACATGCCTCTTCATCCCCCCTCCCTTCTTGGAGATGTCCTTTGAAACTCGTGAATGGCCTAAGGCTGTACAAGGCAAAGCAGGTCATCAATTTACTTACTTGGGTGTGGGTATCCAGGTCATGGTAGCACATATTCATGGCAGAATAAACCTCTTTAAATCATTTGATAGATGTTGGGTTCTTTCCTGTTGATACTAATTTGTCCAATGATGACTTGATTCCTCAGGGACAAGCATCAAGTATTCCAGAACTCATCACTGAAGGAAAGGAGGCTGAGGCAATTATATACCAGCTCCAGTGGGCCAAGGATTGTTATAGTCCTTGTATTGTACAAGGAGTTTTGGACAAGCCAAATAGTGTTCCAACGAATTTGAGTAGTCTTGGAACAGAAAGTAGAAAGTTCCATGGCCCACATTTGAACCGTCAATTTGACGGGAAGCCCATGAGCAGATTGAGAGCTGAAATGTAGATCACCAGAAGCATTAGGTACAGTTTCTAAAACATCTGTCAGACAAAGAAAACAATAAGAAAGGACTTCAGAAATATTTTTAACTGCACAGTATAAAAACGCGACATAAAACTTGTATGACACAGCTAAAGCTGAGATCATATGTATATATTGAAAAGAAAAAATATTGGAAATTAAGGAGTTCAATGTCTAGCCCAGGAAGTTATAAAGAGAAAATCAAATTAAACCAACAGATAGTAGAAGGGAGAATTAATAAATATACAAAGAACAATAAAAGAGAAAATAACACACAAATTTATTGAGAGAAAGAAAGAATTCACAAGTTAATGAATTTGGGATTTAAAAAGGAGATACTATTAAAGATCCTACATAGATATAATATAAAAGGCTCTTATGCAAAACTTTCAAGGGCAGCACCTGTGGCTCAAAGGAGTAGGGCACCAGCCCCATATGCCCGAGGTGGCGGGTTCAAACCCAGCCCTGGCCAAACCTGCAAAAAAATTTTAAAAAAAACTTTCTGTCAATGAGTTTGATAAAAAGAGAAATTGACAATCCTAGAAAACCTTAATTATCAAAATTAACAGAAGAAACACAGAAACTCTAAATAGAGGCTGGGTGAGGTGGCTCACACCTATAATCCCAAGACTCTGGGAAACTGAGGTGGGTGGATTGCCTGAGCTCATGAGTTGAAGACCTGCCTGAGCAAAAGTGCGACCCTGTCTCTAAAAAAATAGCTGGGCATGGTGGTAGGTGCCTGTAGTCCCAGCTATTTGGGAGACTGAGGGAAAGGGATCACTTGAGCCCAAGAGTTTGAGGTTGCTGTGAGCTATGATGTCACAGCACTCTACCCAGAGCGACAAAGTAAGATTCTTTACCCGCCCCCCCCCAAAAAAAAGAAAGAAAGAAAGAAGAAACTCTGAATAGTATTCAATCTATGAGTGAAAACTGGTCAACAATTTAAAATTATTATTTTTCTACAAGAAAATAAAATTTCAGCCCTACATGGCTTCACTGGTAAATTCACCAAAAGTTTGCTATAGAAATTATACCAGATTTACAAAACCCAGGTAATAAAAAACAGCAAAATGCCTATATATTTTATGAGACCAACTTAACTTGATACCAAATCTGACAAGGATATTACAAGAATAGAAAATCTTGGAACAATTTTCCTCATAAACATAAATGCAAAAAATACTAAGCAAAATATAATATTGAAAGTCAATATAGTTATACATAAAAATAGACATCATAACAAAGGTAAGCTTACATTAAGGCTGGAATGATGATTGAACACTGCTAATCAGCTGATATAATTCACTAATGGAATGAAAGAGATAAACAATTATAATCATCCTAATAGATGCAGAAAATGCATGTTAAAAAATTCAAAATCCATTCATCATTTAAAGTTAATTAAAAACAAACCATGGCTCGGCGCCTGTGGCTCAATTGGCTAAGGCGCCAGCCAACTACACCTAAGGTGGTGGGTTCAAATCCCCAGCCCGGGCCCATCAAACAACAATGATGGCTGCAACCAAAAAATGGCCAGGTGTTGTGGCGGGCGCCTGTGGTCCCAGCTCCTTGGGAGGTGGAGGCAGGAGACTCGCTTGAGCCCAGGAGTTGGAGGTTGCTGTGAGCTGTGATGCCATGGTGCTCTGCCCAGGGGGATAGCTTGAGGCTCCGTCTCAAAAAAAAAAAAAACCCTAGCAGACCAGTAATAGAAAGAAATTGCAATATGATAAATTTTATCTACAAAATGTCTATCTGTTTTAAAAAAAAACTTGATTTTTTTCTTCATGTCATCATACAGCAAACATCAAACCTAATCATGAAATTTGAAAGCTTGGTCCCTTCAAATCTAAAAGAGATAAAGATTACTTCAATTTGGCATTGTTTTTGAGGCTCTAATAAGTGCAATATGGCCAGAAAAAGAAATCAAAGTTTTAAGAATTAGAAAAGTAAAAATATCAGTTGTCATTATTTGTAAACAATATGCTTGGGTATGCAAAAAGTAAAAATGAATTTAAAAATAAATTATTCGAATTTACAAGTGAATTTAGAAAGGAGGCTGAATACAAGATCAATAAACAAATATCAATTGCATTGCTATGTATTAGCAAAAAGTCCAAAAGTAAAGTAGTATTTTAAACCATCCTTCCCTTGCAAATTGATCCAGCAAAGTATGATTGCATCACAACAAACTAAAAGGCATCCCTCATCAGGCTTTACCTAAATAGAGTGCAATATCATGTTCATGGCTTTAAAGATTCACTGCATAAAGAGGCCAATGCTCCTGCAAATTATTTATAAACTAAATGTCATCTAAATTAAAATACTAGCAAGTAATTTTTATAGGAATTGTCAAGTTGATTCTAAAATACTTATGTATATAAGGTGTTAGGATTAGCCAAGGAAATGTTAAACATGATCAATAACAACAAAGTGAGGAAGCTTCTGCAAATACTAAAATGTATAATAAATCTATGTTAGTTAAGACAATATAGAAATTGGAATCAGGAAAACCAAAGAGATGAACAGAAGACATCAGAGGGTACAAAAAGCACAGCTGCACATATATAAAGACTTGATTTACTATAAGGAATAAAATTCTACTTAAGTGAAGGGCTGATATGTTTTTGGCAAATTTGATGAACGGAATGTCTATCTGCTTTAAAAAAAAAACAACTTGATTTTTTTCTTCATATCATTAAAAAAATTCAACCCCCGTTAGGTTGTAGATCTAAATCTTAAGTAATAAAAGTTCTGAAATACAACACAAAAGAATCTCTTCACAATACCGTCATAAAGAAAATTTTTTAATGTGACAGAAAGGGCAATAAGCATAAAAGAAAGAATTGGTAAATTGAATTACTTTAAAAATTGAGAAGGTCTCTTCAATTAAGAAGTTCTTTTCAATTATTTTAAAAATTAAGATTGAAGTTCTCTTTAGAGAGTGAAAAAGCAGACCACAAATTAGAAGATCTTTGCAACATAGGATATCAAAAATGAACTAGTATCCAAACCATATAAAGTTTTTCTACACATCAATAAAAATATAACGAAATGGACAGATAGGCAAGGAATTGCAACAGGCACATGACTAAAGTGAAAATTCAGATGGCCAAAAAAATTTTGTCAATTTTGCAAGAAAAGTAAAACCACAATGTGATATATTACTATATATATTTATAGCAAAGTTTAAAATTATGAAGACTAAAAATTGACAAGGATGCAAAGCGACCTCTGATGGTAATGTGAATCAGTTCAACCACCTTGGAAAACAGATGGAATTACCTAATAAATTTGGAGACTAACATACCTTAAGACACAGCAATTCTACTTTTTGTAATGTAGTTTAATATTGATTACCAACTATATGTCAAAAACTCAGTCGGGGTTTCATAAGGCTTTAATCATTTATACCACCTAAGAACCCTCAGCCATTTATGGAGCAGTTAAATAGCTGGCTTAATGTCATATTGCTACTACCAATAAGAGAGAGATTCCAACTCAAATCTGTCCAACTTCAAAAATCAAGCATGAGCATTGCACAGCATTCACTATGTGTGAATATATATATAATTACATGAAACAATCCTTTTCCTAACATGTAACAGATTGCAGACAGCTATAGTCCTCACCCACATCTACTCTCTGTCCTACCTCAAGCTTTTGTAACTCCTGACCTGAGGGCTTCCTCTTGGCCTTCAGTCCAGAACAGCCAAGGAGTTGATGCCTTTCTAAGCAGTGTTCAGCCACTGGGTGGTAGGATTTGGGGGATGAACATGCCTGCTTCCTGTGCTTGGGGTGGATAACTTTAGGTAGGCTCCCAGTTGTTTCCCTGGAGTCCCAACAAAACAGAGCCCTGGTTAACTGCTTCCTTCCCATCCCTGTCTCACTTCCCACTCTCCTACTGGTCCTTCCTGGTATCATCTTCCCAACAATCCACGAGACTGGAATTACTGTCTCAAAGTCTGTAGGAATCCAATCCAAGGAAATAATTTTACTGAAGTATAGCAACCAACCCTTTTAATCGCCACATTAAGTATTATAAAATACTGTGCACTGTTTCATATTAATGAATATCAAGACCACATCACTGCTGCCTAAAATTTCTACTCCTAACATTTATTATTTTGGCTTTAAATAGGTAGTCATAAAACATTTAAAAATGGGACAGTGCCTGTGGCTCAAGGAGCAGGACGCCAGCCCCATATGCCAGAGGTGGCGGGTTCAAGCCAGGAAAAAACATTTAAAAATGTATACAAATCTTTTAAAAATAAGTAGAATCTTAATATACGTATATAATTTAGAGAAGTCAGTGGTTTTCTCTTGGAAAAAGATGACACGTTTAAACCACTGGACCATCACTCTCTTAAAAACCTCTTTACTCCAGGGTATAAAGTCAGAACACCTTTGCATTTTGGAATTACATGATCAAGAACTTTTTTGTTTTTAATGTTATGCTGCTAGAAGAGTTAATGCCTTCATCTGTTAAAATATAAAACTCCAAAGGAAGGAGAAAAAACATCGGCCTGTGTCGATGGCATTATTACCAGGAGCTCTGCTCTTCTTTTGCAACTAAAAACCCTGCTGGCTCATATCATCATTAATGAGTTACAGGGAAGAAACAAAGGCTTAGAAGAGTTAAGAAATTTGCCTGACATAACACAGGTGATAATGTAAGAGCTGAGATTTGGATTCTGTTTTTCTAAGTTTCTTTTTTGTGTGTGTGTGTTGCAGTTTTTGGCTGGGGCCAAGTTTGAACCGCCACCTCCAGTATATGGGGCCAGCGCCCTACTCCTTTGAGCCACAGGTGCCACCCTATTTTTTTAAGTTTCAAAACAAACGTACTTAGTATGACATCACAAGAAAGCTAACTACTATATAGTGACAAGATGGTGGAAAAGGACAATTAAACTGGTTGTTGGGCTGACAGAGCAAATATAGAGCCAGAATTAATCTGAGATGGGAAAGTTGGGAAAGGAAAAAGTGTAAAGTGTTGTACATCAAGTTTCTACTTTGTCCAGATGCCCAGGCACTCCTGTAAAGATGTGGGATAGGCAGTGGGCAATGCCGTGGACTAAGAAGGGGCTAAGAGATGATTTGTTGTCAAGATGAACAACACTTAACCCAAAAGAAGAACAGAAATTGATGTTGTAGAATGTTAAATCAAAATAAATCTGGCCTGAGAAAGCCTCTATACTCACATACCTGAATTTCTGCCCATGAACCATTACCTAACCTCGTGGGTAGGCAAACTGCAAGCCTAACTGAGGATCATTCTTCTCTGCCAATAGCTGAGTCTCAGCCAATCCTGGCAGCCAGACTTCAACCTCTCACGGTGTCCAACTGTTCAAACTGCATTCAAACAAGGCAAATGCCCAGCTGTAACCAATTTGACTGTTTCTATACCTCATTCTGTTTTCTGTGTGTCACTTTTCTTTTTCTGTCCACAAATTCTCTCCAACCACACAACAGTTGAGAGTCTCTCTAAATCTGCCATGATTCTGAGGGCTACCTAGTTCATGAATTATTGATTCCTTGCTCAGTTAAACTCTGTTAAATGTAACCTATCTAATGGTTTTTGGGTTTTTTTTGTTTTTTTTTTAACTGGGGCAAAGAGTAAATAATTGAGAGAAGTCTAATTGGGATGCTGGCAACAGAGAGTAGCCAGTATACAGTGTCCACTTGGAACAGAAGTGCAGAGGGCATCTTGCCCTTTGAAGGGAGCAGAGACTTACCCATCACATGAGGATGTAAGTAAAGGCAAAGCAGGTGCCGATGCAGGCAGGTCAGTGGATTTAATAGTGAAAGTAAAGGGATTTTACCTTACTGCTCCATAGTCTTCAGAAGTAAATAAAGCAAAGGTGTCAGCCTAAAATCAGGAGGGAAAGGGGAACGGTCAGGTTGGAGAATGGAGGAATGGAGTGATGGGGAAAGCTGCTTTGATGGTATCTGATGGCAGCAGGTTGGACATACTAGGCTTTTAGCAACCATACTCAACAGTCAGAACTCTCTTGAGATTTGAAATCAAGAATTCAAAACAAAAGCAGACACTAATGATTGGTTTCTTTCTCAACAAGTTAAGGTAATTAGATGCTCATTTGGTAAAATGACCAGACATCCCGCTTTTGGCAGGACAGTCCTGATTTTTAACAATTTGTCCCATGACCCACAGCATTTTTAAAAAGTCCCAATTTTTGGAAAGAATGCATGACAAGCTAGGGAATAGCAGGAAAACGGGAAGGGAATGTACGGTTTTTGGCTGCCATGTGGCTATTTCACCAGGATATGAGTTTTATATTATTTTTGTTAATTTTATAATGTTAAACTTTAATAATAACAAATAATTGTTGAGAACTGATTATTGAGAACTGCTTATCTAAGTTTGCATTGTTGTCAGGCTCCCTCCTCCACCCCTGCTGGTCAATGGTGTTCTGCTTTATCAATGTTAAAATCTGGTCACCTTACCCAGTGGCTGAGTGTGTCATGAAGAGAATGGAGCTTTGTGTCCCGTGCAGAGCCTGGGCAGGGCCCAGCAGCAGGGAAGGGGACCAGCCCAGAC